>CM060958.1:119064597-119112097 GCA_030765055.1 Mantis religiosa
CCAAAATCCAATTCATTCCAATGAGTTCTGTTTGGAAAATGGTAGCGTATTTGAGTGAAGACCTCGTCCATGAGACGTTTTTTCTTTCGTGTATATCCATGTTAATAAACATTTTTTTTTTCAATTTACGTTCTCCAACGTTAAGTCATATCGGACGATGAATAGAATGGGTGAAATGATGCTCAAATGTGTCCGGGGTCCATGGAGCTTAGAGTTGCCCGACATTCGTCTATCAGGATAAGGGAAAAAAAACGGAAAAAACTTATCCAGATAGCTCGTCCTGACCGAGATTCGAACTCGGGACCTCTTGAACGTGAGGCAGACATGCTACCACCAAGCTACCGAGGCGGGCATAGTAATAAACAATGTAACAACTGTCAACCAAATAGCGAACACATTTTTGGGGACATTCTGTATCTATAGAGATAATAGTAAATATGTTTCTGTTGTTAAAAGCTGTTTCATAAAACTAGAATATTAAAAACGG
Organism: Mantis religiosa; assembly: GCA_030765055.1. NCBI lineage: Eukaryota > Metazoa > Arthropoda > Insecta > Mantodea > Mantidae > Mantis > Mantis religiosa. Next base: position 119,065,085 of record CM060958.1, read on the forward strand.
AGATGCGTTTCTGTTACAGTTATTTCAATTATACTAAGTACCAAAGAACAGCGAGTTTATACCGAAAACTAGTCCCCAATGTGCCTAATCTACGATCTTCCTTTTGCCTATGGTTATAAATAATTATTTTGGCCAGCTGTTTAGAAATATGCTTTCTGGGCCGGTTATAAATTACACGACTCATTATGAAATTAGGGACGGAGACTGATATGCATATGCTGAAATGTTGGAATGTGCTGGCGGAGAGTGATATAGTATGCTAATGAATGCAGTATTGTAATCTGAGATGTTTATTTCATGATGGTTTCCACTGCCACTGTAACTTACTGGAAACAGTAAGTTTCAGAAATTAATGCATACATTACGATCCTAGCTAAGATAAGACACAATAGAATTCACAGAAAATGCACTGAAATGTATAAAAACAACTGTGTTATATGATATTTTAAAAATATTTTAACAACTATTGGGCTTTTCATATCAGTAATTGAATTCTAATTGTTGTCTTACTTCCTTGTCTTATCTTTAATAAACCCGCATTCCTGTATTTGGAAAAGGAAATGTTTTATTATTTCATTAAATAATAACACAAATATTATCTAAGGACTATTTACTTTGCTATCTGAACAACACATGTCAGGAATGAAAACTTAGAACATTACCAACTTTCATACCTGAATGAGTAGAGCCAGATTGAAAAATTCAATGCCATAGCCGGGATTTGAGCCACCGATCTCCCGCTCTCCATGCGGTCGCTCTAACCAACTGAGCTACTATGACCAACATGCCGACATGACATTAAATTCTCCAACTGACTCATATGTTTCCTCTTATGATTGCGATTTAGGGCGCTCAACAGCGCGGTCATCAGCGCCCTGAAATATCTAAGTATGCTAAAATATAGATAAAACGAAAACTAAAAACATAATCATAAATATAAACGAGCATACCCCGTACGTCAAAGTCTAAAAGACGTGTAAAACAATAAAACAGTTAAAAGTGGATAAAAGCGTAAAGATAGATTCTAAAATTGATATTTAAGAATAGTTTAAAAACCTTGGCCACCGCTGTCTCGTCATCCGCCAGAATCTCCGCCAAGCTGGACGGCAGCTGGGGAGAACTGCGGAGACGTTCAAGACTAGAAAGAGAGCACATGACGGACCGTCAGCGCTGCACCGCAAAGCGGGCAAACCGGAGCTGGGGCCCTGTTTAATAAAAAAAAAACTATGGGTAAATTAGCAGTGGCGAAGGCGTGGCCGAGCCAAACTCACTTCCTCCCGACGGGACGGACGGCAGGAGGTTACCCAAGGGATCGGAAGAGCTTTGACGCAGCGGAGCTTGTTTCTGCGTGTTTCCTGGTAGAGCACTAGGAAACATGTGAGTCAGTTGGAGAATTTAATGTCATGTCGGCATCTTGGCCATAGTAGCTCAGTTGGTTAGAGCAATCACACGGAGAGCGGGAGATCTGTGGTTTAAATCCCGGCTCTGGCATTGAATTTTTCAGTCTGGCTCTCCTCATTTAAACGTTAGCCTACACACGGCTAGTGTGGAAGAAATGATTATTTCCATTAGTTTTATAATCAGAGGAATTTGAAACCATATTTGTTATGAGACTGTATTTGATAAAGGATACACACACTATTACTTGGTTTTAAAACGATATAGGTAACACAGTAAGTCCAAGGCTGAAGTACAATCTAAGCTATGGAGAATTCTGTATCAGACAAGACAATGACAAAATATCCTGATAATTAGTGGTAGATTTAGTAAAAATTGATTTGGTGAAGACTATGTGCTAGTGCCCGTTGCAGTGGAAATATTGGAAGTTCTGTGTGGTCATAATTTTACAGTCATTCAACATACGAGTTACTTAAATTATATGAGCTAGGACAGTATTAAATAGAACATACAGATATCCTCAGACAATTTGAGTTTGAGTTTGAGCTTCTGCCTGTTAATTCCAGAGTTAAACACGAAAAGGAGTAGAATTAATTTGTAAAGTGGGGCAAGAGAAGAAAGTGAAGAAGATATCTGAAACAGTTATTCTAACTTATTTAGGTGAACAATTTATTCTTTACAATATATGGAATAAAATATTTGTAAATTATTTTCTTTTGTAATTAGTGTACAAAAATGACAAATCCATACAACTCAAATCAGCTTAACAATGCTGCAGGCAGCATAAAAAAACTCAGGAGTGTCGAATAATCATAAAGAGCCGAATTAGTCTTTACTTAAACGTAAGGAATGTATAAAATAACTCTATAGAAAAGGATGGAAGCAATTTAGGCTGCAGTAAAACACACAAAGCGGAAGTGCTGTTTCTTTAATATTATTTTTGGAGCATGCATGCTCTGCCCTTAAGTCATTGTTGCCAAGAGGTTAGACGTTGATGTCCCTTGATGTGTAGCAACTGTTTGTACCCTTGCCCTTTGCCTCAGAATATTGCAATAATCCTTGCCCTGGGGGACGTGCCAAAATCACCCTTTCAGAAGACCGCGAGGGAACCATCATACACACACATCTAACATTAAAGGAAAGGGAGAGCGTTCAACAATTAGAGTTCTCATGCGGCACAAAAATAGAAACCGCAATCAATAGAAGGTTATTATAGTGCTGTCAGGTTTTTTGCAACAGCTAACTTCTGTAAACGGCATAACGTTACGAGGCTGGAAAGTAAAGAAGTTATGCGGATGATTCTGGTAAGATTGTTTTAAACCTTTCTCCTAATGCCTTATACGTGTTTTGAGGCTACTAGAAAAATGTACGTTTTATGTATCCATGTGCGTATATCTGAACAACATAGCTCAAAAATGAAAAAGTGGATTCTAAAACCACAGTAGGAAGAGCTTCAACAAATCCGCCAGCGCAGCCTCTCCTTTACGTGGTATTTGTATTCAAATGTCTTCCATACAAGATATTTACAAGACAAAAACGAATATTCTGACGAAGGTAGTATGAGCCCTGCTTCGTTCTTCAGCTCTAGCTGGGTGATTGGTTGCAGAGGATTAGAGAGAAGCGCTCTCGGCAGATGTAAATTCCAGAAACGACACCGATGCGTAAGTAGGTATTTCTGGATATTTGTTCCCTACCACACTGAAATTTCTGAAGCTCCTAGGATCAGTGCATCAGTGAGAGCTTACAGTACATTAACTGAGGAAGTCGATGTTGCGACATAGAATGAGATCTGCCAATCTGCAAGAGAAGAGGAGTCCTATGTTCGTTAGTGATCAACCGGAAGAGAGAAGGATAGTCTCGTTACTAGTGAGTGAAACAGAAGAGACCGCTTTTCTGGCGATTCATCACACCGCTACGTGTCGAAAACAAAACAAAAACGGAAAAGACTAGACAGAGAATACTCAACGAAGTCAAAATATCTTAAATTTTGAACAGTTTAGTTGCCACTATCAAGTTTAATCACTATTGATGAAGATGTAAAATAATCTAAGTACAGTGAGAGCATCTTAGCTCTGCATTAATTGAAATAGAGATAATTGATCTGTTATTGATTTAAATTCAAAATTGTATTAGTGTTGATTTGTTTGGACCTAAAGGTTTACAAAATGCGGTCTGTATATTTGTAGAGAATATATTTAACTAATTCGTTCGTTAAAGCTCAATTGTGCTTCCAAACATCACAGTATGAGCTTCAAGTTATGCGTTCGTAAAATAAGATAACATTCCGGAACGTATTTTGGTCACGTTGTCTTCAGAGGATCAATTATTCTTGACGTTTATATCTTATTTCTGAACAATTGGAAATATTTACACGATTTTTTTATTTCTATTAGAACAAAATTAAAGATAAAAAATTCTTAACACTTAGTTTTCAAAAATATAGAATTTAGCAGCATCATCGACATCTACTCCTCACGGTTTGGAGGTATCATGTGCCTTTCCATGGTTTTAAAGTATACCTATAGCTCTATAGCTGCAGTGTTTATTGTTAATATATAGACAGTTATGCCGGAAATTGACTAAAATCATTACCCAGTACTAATCTGCTTTGAAGATTATCCACTTGTGCAATTGCAGCTTCATAGCAGCTATGTCTTAAGAGTTAAGGTGGAACACACAACAGTTACAATTAGCTACAATTACGTACATTATCGGTTCTTAACTTCACAAACTCGTCTGTATCATCTTTTAGTGGAGGTACATCAACGAGGCACATACATACAGAAACGGTATACCATGATAATATTACCCTCAGATATCACACGTTTTTGAAAGCAAAATGCGAAGTACGCCGTCTTTGGAAAAATCAAATATGTTTAAACCAAGGCACAAGGCAATGAAGATATGTATAGTTGAATACTAATATTCATCACACAAAGGATAGTTATCTTGTATATCGCAAAATGATTCGTATTTATAGAACAGACAGCAAAACAATAGTGAATCAATCTTCAATAATGTCTCCTTGAGGGGAAAAATGGTATCAGTACTTGTGAGATCGCGTCAGTTGGAGTCTGTTATTCATGCTATAATATACACGAAAGTAGTTGATGCAGCTGGTCCCCTGTTACTCATAAAATGAACTAATTTCATACCTATCTAGACTACAGTCACCCCACTGATGAATCAAGAATTTATCCAAATTTATCAAGAAGTATAGGAATTTCTTTACATTGCCGTAACTTGTCCCTGTTTTCACTTCGCTGAGAGAAATATATTTAATAATCCAATTTCTACTGGTTAGAAAATACCCTGGACATAATATCATTCCGAACATTGCTTAGAAGCATCTGACCTTGAAAGCTGTTAAAGTCGCTCGATGCTCTACTGCGCCTTATTTTTCCTGAATACTGGAAACATGTATTTGTTACCATACATACACAAACCTGAAAAATAGCTTTCAAATCCAGTAAACCTTCTGCTGATCTATGCCAAGTTATTGGGAAAGAATAATACATAAGTGCCTAGAATATTTTTATATCAAGCTTCAATAATAACTCTTAGCCGGATCGTCTTAGTCATTGTACTACTCTTTAAATTCTTTGCATTACTGAACAAGTGGCGCAAGCCTTCGAGAAGACAGAACATACTTGCGCACTTCTCAAATTCACTTAGACATTCGACAGTATAGCATAAGGGTCATATAAAATGTCTATGAATAAGGTTCCACGTTAACTGTATGACGTTATTTCCAGCTTTTTGTCATATAAGATATTGTGACTTTGTGGGTTCGTGAAATGAAAAGTTCAATTTCACCACTCAAAAATGTTCTTTATTTCCACCGACTTACAGTTTAACACTTGCCAATTACACAGTATTACGTGCTGCACACAATTACAATTCACCAGTTCGTCCGTTACAATCTCACTTGTACTCGCGACTACGTAAACTCCGATGCACGTACACAGTCTCGTTCGTTAACACGGCGCTCCTTTCCACGCACGTCACTAACACTGACTGCCTGTCTCTCTGAAACCCTTTTTATAGGAATGTCACCGTCCTTCTAGAAGTCTCTGGTTTCCCCCACGAAAGTTCCGGAGGGCAGAAGAAGGGGAGAGAAGCGCCTAGGGACAAGCGACTTTTCCCTAACCACCCCTCAGTTAGTGACAGAGACTAATGGGAGGCGTGGCTGCTTTCCTCACAGCTGTGGGCCTCATGCCTACCGCTAATTGGGTGACACTGCTCCCTCCTCAAAGCTGGTCGTCCCGAACAGCACCATCGTAGCGGGCTAGTCGATCCAGGTGTACCACCAATATCTTTCCTCGGGGAAACTTCTGGATGCGGTAGACCACGTCGTTAATCCTCTTCACAACCCGGTACGGTCCTTGCATGGCTGCTGGAGCTTCGGGCAGCGTCCCTTGGTCCGGGTAGGACGGTACAACCAGACCAGGTCACCTTGCTGGAACCCTTGGCTGTTGGCTTGCCTGTCATACCTGGTCTTCATGCGGTCGCTCGCCTTCTGGATGTTCTGGCGAGCCATCTCGTGCATGTGGTGGAGATGGTCCACCAAGTTCTCCACATACTCGGTCGCTGGCTGTTTCGCTTCCGGAGGGCTTCCAAAAGCCAGGTCACAAGGGAGGCGTAACTCTCGGCCGAACATTAAGCTGGCTGGCGTCATCCCAGTTGTGTCGTGTGTAGACGAGCGATAGGCCAGCAAGAACAGTGGCACCTTGCCGTCCCAGTCTCGCTGATGGCTGGCAACGACTTTCCTCAGGTGTTCCTCTAAGGTCTTGATGTACCTTTCGACCATGCCATCCGATTGGGGATGTAGAGGCGTAGTGCGAGTCTTGTTCACCCCAAGCCTTTGTAGTGCCTCCTTCATTAGGTTGGACTCAAAGTTGGTACCCTGGTCACTGTGTAGCTCTAACGGCACCCCAAATCGACAGAACACTTGCTCCACGAGGCAGTCTGTGATTGTCTTTGCCTCTTGGTTTGGGATGGCATACACCTCCGGCCACTTGGTGAAATAGTCCACGACCACCATTAGGTACTTGTTGCCTCGGTCGGAAACTGGGAACGGTCCAGCAATGTCAACGGCGATCCGTTCGAATGGCGCTCCGACGTTGTACTGCTGCATGCGACCCCGGCCCCTAGTCTGGGGGCCACGACTCGCCGCGCACACGTGACACTGACGGCACCATCTCTCAGCATCTGCTCGGAGTCTCAGCCAGTAGTAGCGCTGCCGTAGTTTGTCAATTCTTCGGTTCGCTCCCAGGTGTCCTCCCGAAGTACCGGCGTGCACTTCCTCCAGGACTTCCGGGACCTTACTCCGGGGAAGTACCAACTGCTCTCTCTGCGTCTTCCCATCGGGTGATTCCCATACCCGGAACAGCACGCCCTCTCTGGTCTTCAACGAGTCCCATTGGGCCCAGTACGACTTATAGGTGGCGCTCCTCGGTGCGATGTCCTCCCAGGTTGGTCTCATCCCTGCCTCCACTTCCCTCAAGAGTGGTCCCAAGTCTGCGTCCGCCAGCTGCTCCCTCCTCAGGCCTGCGCTATCCCAGCCTTCAGCAGGCACTGCCACAACTACTCGGACTGCTGCGGCACGCTCCTTCTCTTCCACTCTTGTGCACTGGCCACACTCTTCTGGACAGGGTCTTCGGGACATGGCGTCTGCGTTACCGTGGCTCTTCCCTCTACGATGTTCCGAGGTGAAGTCGTACTCCTGCAGCCTCTGGACCCAACGTGCTGTCTGGCCTTCCAGGTTCTTAAAGGTCAATAGCCAGGTTAGGGCGGAATGGTAAGTCCTCAGGTGGAATGGCTGACCGTAAAGGTACTTGTGGAAGTGCTCCAATGTCTTTACTACCGCCAGTAACTCCCGTCGGGTGACGCAGTAGTTCTTCTCTGCCTTGGATAGCGTCTTGCTGTAATAGGCTATCACCCGCTCATGGCCGTCCTGGATCTGCGACAGGACACCTCCAATGCAATGGTCGCTGGCGTCGGTGTCCACAATGAAGGCGCCACCCGGTTGTGGGAAACCCAAAATTGGAGCACTGCACAGGGTCTCCTTTAGGTGCTGGAAAGCGTTTTTGGCGTCCTCTGTCCACACATAAGGCCGGTGTTCCTCTGTCAGGCGGGTGAGGGGTTTTGCGATGTTGGAGAACCCCTTTATGAAGCGGCGGTAATAACTGCACAGCCCCAGGAAACTGCGCAACTCTTTCCTATCCTTTGGGCGAGGCCAATCTCTCACAGCCTGTGTCTTCTCCGGGTCTGTGGCCACTCCGGTTGCCGAGACTATGTGGCCCAAGTAGTTAACTTCCTTGCGGAAGAGCTGGCACTTCTTCGCGTTCAGCTTCAAGTTGGTCGCTTGCAGTCTCTGTAGCACCTTACTCAGGTTCTCGAGGTGATCTTCAAAAGTCTTCCCGACGATGATGATGTCCAGGTATAGCAGGCAGGCATCGTAAGTCAGCCCTCTCATCACTGACTCCATAAGGCGCTGGAAGGTAGCTGGTGCGTTGCAGAGGCCAAAGGGCATAACCGTGAACTGCCAGAGCCCTTGGCCTGTCGAGAATGCAGTCTTCTCCTTGTCTCTCGGGTCTAGAGCTACCTGCCAGTAGCCCGACTTCAGGTCCAGGGTCGAGAACCAGTGTGCACCAGCTAGCGTGTCCAGGGTGTCGTCAATCCGGGGTAAGGAAAAACAGTCCTTCCGGGTGACGGCGTTCAACTTTCTGTAGTCTACGCAGAAGCGCAGCTCGCCGTTCTTCTTTGTCACCAGGACTACAGGGGAACACCAAGGGCTGTCAGACTCTTCAATCACTCCCCTGGATCTCATTTCCTCCAGCATGTCTCGTACCGCCCCTTGCTTCGCCAGCGGAACGCGTCTATGTGGTTGCCGAATAGGCCGGGCGTCCCCGGTGTCGATGCGGTGAAGCACTTTGTCCGTGCGGCCGTAGTCACTATCACCTTGGCTGAAGACGCGCTGATACCGCCTTAGCAGTTGTCGAACCTTCTCCAGCTGTTCTGTGGTCAGGTGGTCGGCCGCCCTCTCCACCAAGCCTTCTAGCCGGGGCCCCAGGTGTTGCTTCGGCGCCGGCTCCTGTGTCTCGTCGATAGCTGTTACGCTCACCACGGGCTCACACATTCCCAACTCCGTCCCGGCCTGGACGTCGTGATCGGCGTCCGTAGGATTTAGCAGTCTCACGGGCACCTCCTCTCGGCACGGCAGCAATGCCCTGGCTACACACAGTCCGTTTACAGGCGTCTTCTGGTCCAGCATCATGTTCCTGGTTCTCTGGCCCTCCAGTCACGCCGTCACCACCACCTCGCTCCTCGCGGGGACAACCACGTCTTCGTCCAAGACGACCCTGCAAATCCCAAGGCGCTCTTCGGGTTGACGGAGTATAACCTCTTCTCCGTTAAGCCGCAGGACCTTCTTGCCGACGTCGACCGTCGCCTCGTGGCTCCTGAGGGCATCCAGTCCCAGAATCACCTCCTCAGCCACCTTCGCGACGAACACCCACAGACGCACGGCACTCCGTCCCAAGCTCAGCTCCAGCAGGGCCTCCCTCTCCACAGGCAAGGTGTCGCCCGATGCCGTGACAAGCTGGTATGGCCGGCTTGGCTTCCTTGTCGGCAAACCCTTCGCCACGTCAGGTCTGATGATGGTCACGGCCGCCCCAGTGTCCACCAGCACGCGGCACGGCTTTCCTCTTATCCAACCGTCCGCGATGAGGCTGTCATCCATACGTCGGCTGATGGCGCGCAGTGTCACTCGAGGGGATGGTGGTGATGGCGCCGACGTGCCCCTCTCCACGACGACCCTTACTCGTTTCCCGGCTGCTCTTCCTGGTGTGGGCAGTCTCTCTGCAGGTGTCCGGGCTGTCCACACCCCCAACACAGGCCACTAGGTGTTCGCCGGCGTCCCTCAGCTGGTCTTCTGTCTCCGGCGTAGCGGACACTCCTCGTTCTCGACGTCGGGATGGATGTTATTTTGGCCGCCTCCATCCTTAATGCCGCTGTCAGCACCTCGTGGATGGTTTTATATTCCCCGAGCATTAGGCGCTGACGAATCTCTGTGTCCCGTACCCCGTCGACAAAATTGTAGGTGGCTTCCCGGGATACGAACTCCAGTGGCAGGTCAACCAAGGCCTTGCTAGCCAGCTGCTCGATCGCAATGGCGAACTCCTGCAGCGTCTCCCCCGGCTGCTGTGACCTTGCCTTTAGCTGGCTGCGGTATGCTGCGGCTAAGCGGTGGTTCCCGAAGCGATCCTCCAGGGCTTCCCAGATGTCCTTGGGCGCCGCCGTCGTCTGCACCGCGTTTAGGACTTCCGCGGCTCTTCCTTGGAGGCTGGCTATTAACTGTGTGGCCTCCTCCTCCAGTGACCATCCGTTGTGCCTGGCCACTGTGTCGAACTGGCGGCGGAAGACCTCAAACGTTGACGCGCCGTCATACTTGGGAGGTTTGACGCGCGCAGATGTTGTATCGCGTCCCGGCGAGTCGGCCTTCAAATCCTTCAGCTTCCTGCCGACGACGTCCTCCACCATGGCGTTCAGGGACTTCACGCTGCTGTCGGCTTTCCCTTCCAGGTCGTTAACGCGGCTCGCCAGGTCCTCGACGCGCTCGTCCACTTGGCCCATCCGCTTGCCCAGCTCCGTCACGTCATCCCTCACGCCGGCCAACTGTTCTTCAAATTTGGCGGCGAGAGCCTCGTTCGCCACCTTCATTTCCGTGGTCAGTTCGGCCATTTTTGAGGTCATTGTCGTGGCCAAGTTGCTGTTAGCCGTTTCCGTCTTCGCTGTTAATTCGGCCTTCATTTCTTCCATCTTTCCGGTGATGTTGTCGTTTGCCGCTTCTGTTTTTGCAGCGAGGTTTTCATTTGCCGTTTTCATTTCTGTCAGTTCCGCCTTCATTTCCATCATCTTCTCCAAAATTTTCTCCAATGCCGCGTCCATGGTTGTAATGTTCGGTGATGTTATCTTCCCGCTTCCTGACACCAGTTGTGACTTTGTGGGTTCGTGAAATGAAAAGTTCAATTTCACCACTCAAAAATGTTCTTTATTTCCACCGACTTACAGTTTAACACTTGCCAATTACACAGTATTACGTGCTGCACACAATTACAATTCACCAGTTCGTCCGTTACAATCTCACTTGTACTCGCGACTACGTAAACTCCGATGCACGTACACAGTCTCGTTCGTTAACACGGCGCTCCTTTCCACGCACGTCACTAACACTGACTGCCTGTCTCTCTGAAACCCTTTTTATAGGAATGTCACCGTCCTTCTAGAAGTCTCTGGTTTCCCCCACGAAAGTTCCGGAGGGCAGAAGAAGGGGAGAGAAGCGCCTAGGGACAAGCGACTTTTCCCTAACCACCCCTCAGTTAGTGACAGAGACTAATGGGAGGCGTGGCTGGTTTCCTCACAGCTGTGGGCCTCATGCCTACCGCTAATTGGGTGACAATATATTCAATGCGGATACAGTAATAGGCGCAAGGTTCTTTCTTAGGCCCAATATTGGTCAACCTATATTTATCTGACATGGCTTCAGCACCCTCTACGTACACTGCTATTTTATGCTGACAACACAGCTGTTTCCGCAACACATTGGATTATTCATAATACAATCTTGATTTATCTTCAGACAGCCTTAGAAAATATAACATTTTGTCTTGATAACTAGCGTATAAAAATGAAATGCAAAACGTTTTGTCGACCAACCAATCTTTTTTTTTTTTTTTTTTTTTTTTTTTTTTTTTTTTTTGTAATTTACGTCCTCCAGCGTTAAGTCATATCGGACGAGGAATGGAATGGGTGAAATGATGTTCATATGAGCCCGGGGTCCATGGAGCTTAGAGTTACCCGACATTCGTCTTCCAGGATAAGGGAAAACTCCGGAAAAACCTTATCCAGGTAACTCACCCTGACTGAGATTTGAACTCGGGACCTCTTAAACTTGAGGCAGACATGCTACCATCTACGCTACCGAGGCGGGCCAATCAATCCTAATCCAATAGTAGCCAATAAAATACCTTGAAGTCCTTCTGTGCGGACGATCAACTTGGAAACATCATATAAATAGCAAATTTGAACTATTTCAAGGAATGCTTGCAAAATTCCATTCTTATTCAACCGAAAATCACCAATCAAACGTCTTCTACTTGACATACCGCTTCTTCGACCACTGATCCCTTATGCTTGTTTTGATTGGAGTGGAGATGCTTCGTATGAAACATTGCACATTTCAAACAATGCACTATGGTTTATACGAAATAATCAGTTCCATAGAGAAGCATTATAAGTTCTGTTCAGTAGTTTATTTCCATATCAGTAGAAAGCTTCTACAATAAGCTAAGTTAGCATTTCAGGGACAATCCAATATTCCCTTGGAAAAAGGTCCATCTGCACAAACCGCATTAATCACTAGCCTACAAAAGATGTCTGCTACCAAGAACATTCAACTGTTTTGTATTAATATTAGTGCTCAGATTCCAGATCTATGATCAGATTTATACGATCATGTCAGGGTTTTGAGCTAACGGAGCTAAACGTTTCAAAATATTACCATTACTTAGCTTATCTTGTATTATATACGTTGAAAATTATACTACTTTAAATACATTTATGAGAGAAATATATGTTTTAATATGTAACAAACATTAAAAGTTGTTAAACATATTTGAGATCTTTGCTTTTCCGTTCATGTTGGAATAGAGTTCATCACTGTAGAAACCAGCAGAAATAATCTATCATACTGGGGCCGTATTTGCCCCGTTATCTGGATTCCAATTTTAATGTGACAGAGTGTAAAGTGCAGTTTTAATGACACGTGACAACCATGATTCTAAAATGCCCTACACATGTTATGCACTAGCACGACATAATATCAGCTCGATAATTGCCTAAAAACTTATTTGCCGCAAGTACAAATTTATCCCATGCTTCGAATTAAAGAACTGTTGGTTTTATCCTAAATTACATGTCAGACATTAATAAAGTTGCCGAATCTCTGACACAATGAGAATTCCTTCCTTCAATTTCGATTCACTCTTCCTTTCAATAAACTTCTCTTTCAAATACTTGAATTTATCATCACGATTCATCCCCCCCCCCCCCACAGTGTTTTTCATGAGAACTAGTTTAATGAAAGAAAGAAATATCTTCTCTGCGTCAACGAGTGCCTTATGGAAATATACACCTGATGAGTATATCCTGACATATTAAAATAATTTGCTAATACAGTCATCATGACCTCAACATATATAATTAACTAGGAATCGAGAAACCGAGAATGAAACATGCTTTCCTTATTAGAAAAGTAAGTGGTGTAGTGTCAAAACGATTCAATAGTTAACGAAATTGCTAAGCACATCACTGTCATGAAATTCTACAACACAATTTTAACACAATTTTAACGGTAAAAAGTTATATGTGTGTGTTTATCCTATAGTACAGAAAAAGGATTTAAATATAAAAATGTGAAAAGTATTATGTGAAAACTGTGACGTTCTAGAGAAAAGGGGGCTTCAGATCTGTAATCAGTACATAGGGATCAAGGTTAATGCATATTTTTCGTTCAGTAACGAAATCACCGTAAACCAATGTAATTCACAAATTTAACTTTCTTTGAGGAACTAATTCACTGTTATTATTTTTGTTTGTGCATGTGATACAATGCGCTCACAGAAAAATAAAACTTTAAAAATCTTAATAAGTAATTGTTAAGTTTACTTAATAAAGTTACTGGAGAAAACGGGCTCTTTAACCGATCTTTAATGACTACGGGTTCCCAAACTGAAACGCTTTCCGGCTTCTCCTGGCCCATTTTAAGGGTGGGGGAAAGAAAAACAACTTCCTTAATATGGAGCGCTTGTGAAATTTATACAGAATCCAAAACAAATTTAAAATATTCCAAGCTTCACTGAAAATGAGGGAGCTGATCCCAATAATTGATTCTTTAAGTTGCACAAAATTATCATCCAGCTCACAGAAGTTGAACCAGAATAGAAGGTAGGTATTCAAAATAGAAAGCCAGCCTAAGTAAGTACAATAAAAGCTCTGGCAGTGGACCAGGTAGTCTTGTTTTTCCTCTCCTACAAATCCTCACACTTCTTTTTCTGGCTCCTTCCTGAAATATTGAAGATTCAATTGTTCGCCGCTGTCTTATTTATACAAAGGAAGGAGGCAAAGAACAAGGTCTTGAATAGAGGAACTAACTAGGTCAGTTAGTGCAAAAGTGAACCACCATCAAGCGACACAATGCAGTTCACTTCTCCTTTGGATCTCCAAGACCTCCTTCAATAAGGTCATGATGGTATTGCATTTTAAGGAATACAATAGGATTTTTAAACTCGGCTGCAGTCATTTAGTGAGACAGATTGCATAATGCAGCCGACCAAGTGTAATAAATCAAAGGACGACACGAAATTTCAGTTCTTGGGTGTTACTCCATTAATACGTTAAAAATACGAAGTTCATCCAAATAAAACAAAAAAAAAAAAATTAACTGCAGTTACCTTTTTATAACCTTTTTGTTAAGTTAAACCTCAGTATATATTGTGTTGATATACATGAAAGCTGACAAAAATGATCACTAGTCATCTTCTTATCCGAAACTAAATGCTGCCAGCTTTTAAAGTTAATGTTCTCAAATAATAGTCATTTAGGATGAAAATAAAGTAACATTTTCACATTAAATTAATTTACATGTAACCATTCTCGACTACAACGAAAAATAGCCACTTTTACAGTAAAAAAACGTGTAGCAATTTACCTGCATTCATCTATTTGCTTGGCATTTTGTTCATAATGTACACAAAATGTACAAAGCTGATGTAAACTCATTTGACGCTTAATGCAATTTATTTTCCTATATATTTTAGAAACTTTCCGTCAAGACTCGTTTTTCTATCTACTTCAAGTTAATCATGGATGAAATGGTACTTATTCAAGTAAGTGCCCAGGGACAGACAACTTATGTGTATAGAAGCTGTGTGTTTACGTACGAGGGCTTGTTCAATATAGAATGATCAATATTTTTTACGGTGATAATTTTTCGCACTAAAATTCAATTTTATTATATTGTTAGCCTAATGTGAAACAAACACGGCGTAGTAGCTTCATTGTTGGTACTCCTGGTTCCCGCCTGTGAGAACCAGGCAAGTTCGGACATGTTCAGTATCACCTATCGCTGCAATGGAGGTAACACGCGAGGAACAATATCCGGCTTTGAAATTCTGCTTTTGTGTCAACAAATTTTCAGTTGAGGCCTATACAATGTTACAGGAGGCCTATGGAGAGTCTGTTCTTCCCTACAGCACAGCTCGAAGATGATTTAAAATGTTTAATGAGGGGAGAAAATGAATTTCAAAGGAAGGTGGATCTGGTGCTCCAGTTGCAGCTCTTACGGAAGAAAACATCAACACTGCTACTGCCATTGTCAGAGAGGATCGACGAATTACCGAAGATCACTTTCTGAAATACTGAATATTTCATTGGGTGTCACCCACACATTGGTGACGGAAACATTACACATGAGACGTGTTTGTGCGCGATGGCTTCCAAGACTGTTGATTCTCGAACAAAAGGACATTCGCATGCAGGTCTGCATGCAGTTAAAGTTGATGTTAGAGGAAGATCCGGAGTATCTTTCAAACGTAATCACTGCTGATGAAACTTGGCTACATCATTTTGATCCTGAGAGCAAACAGCAAAGCTCAGTGTGGATATCTCCTTCATCACCAAACCCCCCAAAACATCAAAAGTGGTTGCTTCTGTTGGGAAAGTTATGGTCATCTCATTCTTTGATATTCATGGAATGGTTTATCAGCATGTTGAACCTGCACACACATCAGTAACTGGACAATACTACAGAGATGTCCTGAAAACATTGCAAGTCCATATCAGGCGCTAAAGATCACATTTCCGTGCAGCAGGCTGGGTGCTGCAGCACGATAATGCGCGACTGCATATTGCCAATTTTGTTGCTTAATATCTTGCAAAAGTCAACGTAAAATCCATCCCTCACCCTCCCTATAGTCCGGATTTAGCCCCATGTGACCTTTTCTATTCCCTAACTTGAATAAAAGCCTTCGTGGGCGGCATTATCCATCATCAGAGGCAGCGGTGAAGGCTGCGGAGGCGATTTTGAAGGATCTCTTAAAAATCGGTTTCGAGCATGTCTTTGAAGACTGGCAGAAACGCTGGGACAAGTGCATCGCATTCAGGGGAGACTATTTTGAGAAGGATCATCAAAATTATGAGGATGAGTAAAGGTACGTTGTCAAAAAAAAATTGTGATCGTTCTTTATTGAACAGCCCTCGTAATACATAGATTAATCGCGTTACGTGGCCATTAGCTCTAATGTTTGTGCTGAATTTTAAATTCAATAGTAAAATATCATCTGGTTTTACAATTTATAATTCTTACATTCTCTGACCTGTGGACCTAATAAGGTTAGGACTGTTTAATTCTTTAAACTGAACCAGAAGTATTAATTTCCTTTAATACTCTCCCTAAATGTTTAGTTAACGGAGTCAATATGAGTGGTCAGAAAAAAAATTAAAGAGTAAGATAACTTCTCTTTCGTCCATTGATTTTAACTTATACCTTGACGACTTAATAACTAGGCCGAGGCGTTTTAGTACCTGGTTCTTCAAGTTAAGTGCACAAGGTACCATAGTCTACGAAATTCCAGCAGTGTCAATGTAAACAAAGTTTCTCGTGAGCACTCAATCGATGTACAAAAACACGTGTACCCGTAGATGAGCAGCTATTGAAATGATATTCAGGTCTACACTTAGATGAGGGCTGCTGTTAAATGTACTTAAAATGTGTAAAATGAACAATACAATAAAAAACTTAAGTCCTTTATATTTCTTCATAAATGTAACAATCTTGATTTTACAGCTTGTTTACAGGTGCATTTTTCACCATCCGTCTAAAAATGCGATTTGCTACTTCTAGTGTTCTTGTTGAAGTGGAAGGCTGATCTACATGTTCTCTGATTTTCATTAACTGAATGTTTATTTTAAGCATTTTGTTATTGAAGTGTTCATTTGTACACTCCTGCTTATTGTTGTACGACACATCGTACGTATCTACATAATTCGGTCAAAATAATTATAGAAATAAAACAATAGAACAAGTCTGACAATTTAATGTCCTTGGATGTGAAATAACCTATGAGTCTACCGAGCGGGATGCCTCAGGGGTTTCGTCGTGGCCCGCATTCGGTAGGCCTGGGTTCGATTTCCGTGACTTACCTATCGGACCCATGGAGTTCTTAGCGGGTTTTCCCGGGTCGCCAAGCAAATGCTGCGTAGATTAATTACATCCCCCGAATATCTTCCATTTCATCTCCATTATCATTTCATATCAGATCTCATCTCTTTCAAGGTATAAACATCGGCATGTGTCTCGGCGGTGCATGGCAGAATGACAGGTTCTGAATAAAGGTTCCTCCTCTGGTAGAACGGCCTCCGATTTCCGAATCCAGTCTGGTGGAGTCATTTCCGAGCCGCAGTCGGTTGAGTTGTCGGTTGTGTTGGGGAGTTTTCAAATGCTAAAATGCAGGGACCCTGCCCTCTGCACTGTCGAGGATACTTATGCCAGCTGCCCTCTGTCTCCTCTCACCTCATCCTTCCACCCGGGGATGCATCACTTGGGGCATAGGT
Source organism: Mantis religiosa (assembly GCA_030765055.1). Taxonomy (NCBI): domain Eukaryota; kingdom Metazoa; phylum Arthropoda; class Insecta; order Mantodea; family Mantidae; genus Mantis; species Mantis religiosa. Next base: position 119,082,158 of record CM060958.1, read on the forward strand.
GCAATAGATCAAGACTGGTCGTAGTGCCGAATCACCTCCGTAGTAATCCTAACATATGAGTCTGAAGTAGACAGTAGTAAAAAACTAAACAAGTTTAATTCTATAATGGGAACTATAAATTCAAAAATAAAAATAAAGCTAGACAAGATTCAATAATGAACTGTATGACTGTCCCAATTATAACTTATGGTTCAGAAATATAGATTATAAGTGTGAAGCAAAGAGCTGAAATGAAATTTCTCAGACTAATAGTAGGATATACAAAATTAGATAAAACAAAATCTTGAAGTAAGACTAAAAATGAACACAATAGGATTAAATAAAACAATTACTGAATATAGACAAAATTGGAAACTATACTTAGGATGACAGAGGATGGGATACCCAAAAAAAACACAACATAACTAAAGATCCAAAGGATGAAATAACCCAGGCTGGCGTGGGTTAAAATGCCATAAACCGTGGAGATGAAGAAGTAGAAGACACATCTTATGTCTAACCATTTACATACCTATACAAAGAACTGCTTTGAAGCTAACTCTTCCACTATTGTGTGCATACATTTATAACTAGAATCCTGTACTTGTGACATACTTGATTATTTATTTCAATTGAAAATTCAAAGTTAGATTTTCTACTTATAGCTGTACTGTATGGTGTGTGCTGACGCAACTGAGCCTGATGTCCTCATGTCTGTGTGATCGTAATCTACAACGGTTATTGAAATGCCTCGATCCAGTTATAAAATAACAGCAAACAAGCTCTAAACTTTGTTTTAAAATACACAACTTTCATTTGACTCCACTCTTGTTTCCTGTAACGGTAGATTTGTGGCTTAAGCAAAATAGCCCAAGTATCATTTTGGTAATATTCTCAACAAAAAGCAAAATTATTAGGAATATAATGGAAATAATCACTTAGGGTAAAGATAATTTCAAACATATAAGATTAGAACGTGTAGGTTTTTCCTGTTCATAGTCACGCTAGCATTAAAAAGAAGTGGCCAGAATAACCAAACTAAGTTTACCCTAGAGTGCATGTGAAAATATCAAATGTACCTCAAAAGACATAAAAAATAAAGAATCTTAAGATTTTGCAGGTTTTCATCAATATCAGTTTATTGTATGATTAACAATACTGAGAAATAGATAAAGGTTTACTCGTAAAGTGATCCACAGATGTAGTACAGATCTATTTTTGACTATACACACGTTTGTACAAAATTGAAACAAACATATTAAACAAATTCAACATATTCATAAATACATAAAAAGAACAATACCATACGCACTGGTATGGTTATTATTTTGTCAAACGGAGCAAAGTGTAATACTTATAAATATTATCTATGAACAATAAGGGCAAGGGGGGAAGAGAAAACAAAACAAACCTGAGTAGTAAGTCATTTAAACGCTAGTAGTTACAATGTAGCTACTATGATCTAGAAGGTAAAGTTGCAGATGAAGTTAGAGTTTTTTTTTTTTTTTTTTTTTTTTTTTTTTTTTTGTAATTTACGTCCTCCAACATTTAGTCATATCGGACGATGAATGAAATGGGTGAAATGATGCTCAATGCGTCCGGTGTCCATGGAGCTTAGAGTTACCCGACATTCGTCTTTCAGGATAAGGGAAAACCCCGGAAAAAAACCTTATCCAGGTAACTCACCCTCACCGAGATTCGATCTCGGGACCTCTTGAATGTGAGGCAGACATGCTACCATCTATGCTGCCGAGGCGGGCGAAGTTATAGTGATTATATATAATATAGTGTTTATATAGTCTTACAAAAACAGAACCGATGAACTGATTTGCCTAATTTTGGTTTTTAAGTACTTGTAGAAGTTCAAGGAAGGTTTAAAAGGTGAGAAAAATACTTAAACTGATAATGGACCGGGTTATTAATTAAATATAATAGTACATGCAACATTTTATGGAACACATACACCTTTTATATTTGACAAACAGAAGTATTACAAAGTAAAAAGATATTCCACTTCTTGCCAAAGTCTTCAAAGCCAAATACCCAGACTACGCACATATTTACACTGATGGTTCAAAAAATGAAATTGGATGTACTTGTGCAGCAGTCTATCCTACACGCACAGTGGTATATACCTCACCTACATTTTATACAGTCTTCTCCTCTGAACTCAAGGCTATCAAACGAACATTTGAAAATATTAAAAATGAAAGTGACTCTCATTATCTAATTCTGACTGACTCGTAATATTCCATAATGGCCCTACAAAACCAAAATAATAAAAACCCAATAGTAAAAGAAATCCAAAATCTGTACTGGCAAGTTCTGTCGGAATTATAAGGTGTTACCTTAATCTGGATCCCATCGCATCAAGGCATTCCCGGAAAGGAACAAGCTGACGCTGCAGCTAAAGAAGCAACTCATCTATCAATACAAGCAACAGATATCAGTTCTCCTTACCGACGTAATCACTAGCAGTAATATAGTAATATAGTATCTACAGAAATATAGAAAAAAATTGAGAAGCGTTCCCCGTATAGGTTATTTTAGGCTGGGAGATCTCCTTAAAAAGCTTCGTATTGCATCCCTGGAAGATGCTGGACTTAATTATCGATTTTAGTATTTAACCAACTCTTCGTGTTAGAATTACGGTATTGTTTTCTCAAAATACATTTACCTTTTGTAATTACTACACGTAATACAAAAAGTAACAAGGAGGCCAAAGACGCAATAATTTGATTATGAGGTAGCACATTTATACAAAATCAGAGTTTATAGGTTGGAACAGTAATGCAACAGATGAAGGAAAATAATATAGGAGTCCCAAGTCCCCCAAGATCCAAAGAAGCAGGAGAATTTGTAGAAAGGATGGAAATAAATCACAGTGTGTGTATGAAAAACTCGTACGAGACAGCCACGCATCACTTTTATTAGAATTCTACTGGATATAATCACATCCGTGCGTGTCTTTGCACTATTGTGATGTTAAACTGTTTACAGAACCTCGAAATGAAATTTTGCCTCCCGTCTCAATGAACAACATTAATAAGAGCGATGTTCCGGTAATTTTCGATTTGATTATGAAAATACTAAGCATTATGACAACAAGCATAGGACGGAGCTTAATTAAGGAATATTTTAAAGGTGTTTTGAAAGGCAAAATGTACTCATAATCTGATACATAATTACGATGTGCAAATCTGGGGAGAACATATAATTTTGCTTCATTAGGAAAACAATGTGCAGATATTAATGATTGATTTTGGAGGCGATAAAATTTAATTTCGCAACCTAATTATCCCACATTACTCATTTATTTGATTGCATGTTTGTGATAGGTATTTAACCTGCGAGCAAAACTGCTGCACAGTGGGGATGGAACTTGGAACCCCGTTACCATGTAATTTATTTCAGCATTTTGCAAAATACAAGCTGTCACTGTTTTCCAGCCATAAAATGCATCATGTTTGCTTCATGAAAATCTGTCCTACACTCGAAAATTTCCCAAAGCTTTAACTGGGTGTTTATTAGCCATTCATGACAGCATTAGGCTACCACCCTCCCATTTTTAATATATCACGGTTGTTGACTTAAAATTAATGTTTGGAGGGGAAATATATAACATCATAAAACAGTTGTTTCTGCTTGAATTTATTGTGCTGTACTTTGTTTTGAAAGGGTTTAATAATGTTTATATTTTAGTGATAAACGTTGCTGATGACATTTTCATATGCCTCCTACGTTTCACAATTATATTTATGAAACGTACAGGGGGAACTCATTATAGATTATACAACAATACTATAGGAAGACATCACTGTTGTATTAACACGCATGCGCTTGTGTAGTGAACCTATTTCTATGAAACTACATACAGTGTGATTCAGATATATGCAACCCAGTTATGTTTGCTGCTCAAAATAATACTTGCTTTTAACATCAGATTAATTATAATACTTTAAGTATATAAATCAGCAATCTGCCCTATTAAATGTGCTAGCAGCTCATACCGGAATTGCATACGATTAATAATTTTAGTAAAACGATACAGCAATGGAGAAATTATTAAATAAATAATTTTTGCATGTTAAAATCAGTGCACACTTAAGCACACTTAAATACCATCGGTGTTTTAACCTTGGGATCAGTAGGTAGTTCCTAACCAACTCCGTCACACCATTAGGATATTGAAAGAAGCATGCGCATGTAATCAGTTGTACTATTTAAAAGTTGATGAAACGCAATTAGCTGAAGGTAAGTATAACTAAGGTAATAGGAGTATGATGAATTCATCGACAAAAAATCTAGGCACGTAGAAAACGTTCCAAAAATTAGAAAGTCAAAGAAACGCTTTAAAATCCAGCAAGTGTTCGAGTAAAAACTGTTTCATAGGCAAATCAAAGCTTTGAACTTGGCAACATATATGAGAGAACATTAACTGCTGTTCGGTCGAGAGTTACACCTCCCCTGTGATCTGGCTTTTGGAAGCCCCCCGGACGCATAACAACCAGCTACCGATTATGTGGAGAACCTGGTGGGTCGTCTCCACGACGCGCATCAGATGGCTCGTCAGAACATCCAGAAGGCGAGCAACCGCATGAAGACACGATACGACAGGCAAGCCAACAGCCAAGGGTTCCAGCAGGGTGACCTAGTCTGGTTGTACCACCCTGACGCTGCCCGAAACTTCAACAGCCGTGGCAAGGACCGTACCGGGTGGTGAAGAGGATTAATGACGTGGTCTATGGCATCTAGAAGATGTTGGTGGTACACCTGGATCGTCTGGCCCGCTACGATGGTGCGATTCGGGACGACCAGCCTTGAGGAGGGAGCAGTGTCGCGAAGCCGTTATCTACGATAGCGCGGCTAGCGTAAACAATTAGCCTGCAAATAAAGATAGCTGAGATAAAGGACTTGCCGGCATAGATTAAGTTACGCTTCTGGAAGGTGATAGAATATTCGTTTCCTTATTGTTCTGGAAGTCTCAGATGATCAATGAGGTATTTAAGGGGACGACGACTCACCAAGAGTCAGTCGTGAACAGATGTTGTAACACGAGAGTTGTAAACAGGTGCAATCAAAACGCTGTTTGTTATTGTTATCGACCTTGGTGCTGTACATTGTGATATGTGATGTAATAAGTTGATGCAAATGGCATAATAAGTTGATAAAGGAGCGTGTATTTCTAAATATTGTTGCTTTTTGTATTTTTTTAAATGTTACACAATGTTTTACCATGATCGATTATCGACAACCGTAGCGCTTAAAGACCGCGCCAAGTTATGCACACTTGGCGGTTGTCACAAAGCACCTACCTCTTAGCATTTCAGCGACCCGGCGCAATTTACGCTTTTCGTTATTATAGCACAAATCTATTTTAAACCGTGAAGTACTGATACGCCAGAATACGGTAGACTTAACACTCCAATATCTAGTTTCTCATATTATGATTTAGAAACGATTGGTTCTACACTCTCAAAGAGTCAGCATATTCTTGAAAGAGATTATTATTTTCCACTATATTTATTAGTCAACCGGTTATGTTTATCCTCACATTCCCTCACGTATACCATGAGAAAAGTCGTTTAGTTCACCACAGAAGCAGCTGAGAGTAATATACGGAGAAACGAGATATTGGGGAGGGTATAAAATTACCGCAAAGGGAACTTCTTCTCAGCAAATCGATATCATAAAAGTAATCAGTAGAGAAAATCGTTTTGCTTCACAGTTAAAGACAAAGGATGTCACATATCAAGGGCATGCAAAACAAATCTGATTTTCCAAACGTTTATGTTTTAGTCAACACAACTAGCAGAGCTGTATGTATATGAAACATGCTCTACCTCCAAAAATTAATGATAAAGGTGAAGAAAATGCGGGATATACTTAATATAATAAATAATTTGAAACTAAAATATGTATATGTTCTTTTAAGTTACAGTGTGATTAATTTATTTTCCTATAGAGCTGAATATGGAGCTGTAGTTGAGCGTGAAGAAATATAAGTAGTGTAAACAAAGCAGTAATTATGGTTTACTTTTTAACTGAATATGAGAACATTTCAGCAGAAAAGAACTCGGGTTTTACAAATGTGCATCACTGAAATATCAATGCCATTCCTATTTCCTACATTAATGATGTTTTATTGCCCTTTAAAACAACGAGGAGGTCTTTTCTTTTCCTTCTAAGAGTTTGTGCATGTATTTGTTGTAAGAGTGTGTGAGAACAGCAGAGCTCAAAAACGAAAAGTCGGCTGAATGCCAAATTAGTTGTTTAAATGAAGCAGCCTACAAGATGCCCTGTAACATTTTCAAGAAAATATGCTCGGCACAAACTACCTTTTATATTGAAATGTTTCTCTAAAAAATGGCTGTTAACTATTTTGATCAAAATACCATATGTTTAATAATCTTCATTGCAAAAGAAATATGTATCTCGATTTTTCTGTAAGCAATCTCTGATGTTCCCTTCATTAAGGATGACTTTTAATAGAGAAATTTTGCTCATAAAAATTTAGATATTGTTAAAAACAGTTTTTTTTTTAATTTTTTTATTTAACCGTTTCCAAGAAAAGTTCTTGTTGGTTTGAATGTTCAAATACACCGTTTGTCAGATGTTAGGTCATTAATAGACTTTTTTGTCGTGTTCATGCAAAGAACATGGAATTTCAAAATCATCGCACAGCAATGCACTCTTTAAAAAGCTGATTATCATTTACTTCCTCTGTCGGACGACATGAATTGCAAGTGTATCTGTATGATGATGATTATTATTATTACTATTATTATTATTATTATTATTATTATTATTATTATTATTATTATTATTATTATTATTATTTATTCTCCAAATGAAGTAACCCTATTTTACCAGTAAGCTGAACATGATAATAGTTATAACGTTTTAACGTTGTACGGTAGTATTTGTTTGAAAATGAGTTTTGTTTTCTGATCTGACTATTAGTGGACCATGTGATGATAATATAAAAAAGTTATGAACGGTTTCTAGGGAAGAAAATCAATAATCTTGAGATATATATGTTCTGTAATCTTGTTTCATGAGGATAAAAGAATGTCGCGGTGAATATAAAATTTTTGTAACGGAAAATCAATAATCTTCTTAAAGAGATATTCTGTAATCTTGATAGTGATGAGTGGACATGCAGGAATGAGGAATTTTATGTCATTAACGGCAACTATTAAGGAAATAAGGATTTATCGATATGCTGGAGTAGCCTGCAATTATTGACTAAAAATTCAAATCGAGTAAATTTTAATCCAGTTTATACAATCAAATTATATATTTATCACAATTGCATTAGCTTATCTGATATTTCTGAGTAATTATTATTAACTCTTTATATACATTGCACATATTTGTGACTAGGAAAGAAATCTAGACGATACAATAGGTGACCTGAAGGAACTGATAGCCGCACAAACTGGCACGAGATGGGAAAAGATTGTGCTGAAAAAGTAGTACACAGTATTCAATCTACAATGAATAGAAATTCCTGCATCAACGTTGAATAAGATTAATTCACTTTTTGAAATGAAGATCAGATCTAAATATTAAGTGTTAAACACTTTCATCAACGCTTTCACATTTACACAGGTATCCATCAGGAAAGTGTACATGGAATCTTCAACAGTAAAGTTCTAAATTTCCCATGTCCGATAGCAAACTGGGTCAAAATAAAATTAGATGAAAAGTACTTGCAATTTACATGATCATTAACAGTAGGAAAAAAATACATTTCGAGTGATTTGTCCTTTATCGCTGTTTATCCAAGTGGTGTTCTACATTTCAAAAATTTATTTTTTCAATGCTTTTTTAACAAATGTGACTGTAGACTCTTTAAAACTGAATTCCATTTGGGATAATGCGTAACGTTTAGTGTATCTGCATTAATAAAAAATAGCTAGAGCAGTATTGCATTCCACCTAAAGACACGATTTCAAAATTTAAACGGAACTACATTTTTTAGACCCTCTGAATCTAAAAAAGACATTTCTAGAAAATCATCCGTGTGTATGTGTGAATAGCATAACTCAACAACAAAACGTTTCGTAAATACGAACGTAATATCTACATAATTTCATCATCTTCCAAGGATACGACACCAATATCTTCAAGAATATTCCTCCGCCCCAGACTACCATTTACATAGAACATTTTTAGACAAATCTGATTTTCTCAAAAATGGTTTTAGCGATTTTGAATAAAATACATATTTAAAATATTTTCATGACAAAACGTGGTATATCTAGACGAGTCTTGATAAATGGTAAACTAAAACAATCATAAATTTAGAAGTCGTTTAAGCACAAGTTTAGTCAAATACACTTCTTGTTTTGGAGTAAGCGGTTTCCAATATTTTCTTCAATGATTAATTTTTGCCTATGTCATCATTCTGTTTTTCCTTAGTCATGCAAAGAGAGCAAATTTTAAAGTCATCACATAGTGAGCAGCGCTTAAACGAGTCGATTATGCCTAAAAATCTTCCCTTGTGTGATCAAGAAAATTAACCATAATTTTTGTAAATATTTATCTCGATTAAAAACAGAAACGCATATAAGAATACCTTTACAAGGACAGAGAAAGTTATTTGAGTGTAAAACATCAGATTTTATGTCGTGAGACTTGGCCCATTTCTTACAGTTTACGAATTTGCAAATGTAACTGAAGAGACAATTTCCATAAAATTCAAGATAAACATTTTATTTGTCATGGAAATGCCTAAACATAGAGTTGAAATATGTTGAACTTTGATGTCAACTATGACTTTTGACCTTTTTGTTTTTTGCCTCTGAGGAAGAAATCATTTGGCCATCGAAAGGATATCTTTGCTCTAGTTGTACACATACACAATACACCCATGCACAAGGCCGGACTCGAACCCGCTCCCCTCTACGCGACGGAACGCTAGACACCCCCTAACGACCATGGCTACGAGCGCCAGCGATTTTTGGTTTTTGATCTATGGTGTTCACAGATACACACCGCGTGCATGCGCCGGTGTGGACCCTTTCCTAAAATAAATGTTATTAAGAGAACCTCAAAACATGCATTTCCAGTTAAATCTCTTTGTCCAACGTTTTAATGGAATTCCTTTCTTATCTACTGGGTACGTGGTAGAGAAACTTACCACTGATATTTTGAATGATTTCAAAAATGTTTCACCTACGTATTCTTAATTGAAAATTGAACTTAATCCTTTACCTGCAAGTCTGAAGAAAACGTGGCCTCCAGTATCACCTCTCACGATGTCACTCTTATACGCAGTTAACTTTCCTTTAGCTTCGCAAATCTTCTCTATTAGTTATGAATTTTATATCCGGTTTATAGCACCGATAGATTACACCGATATAAAACAATAACCATTCGATTACAGCACGAGATATCGCTGTGGCTGTTAGCCCTAATGAAGTGGGCGGAAGTGACGTAGTTAATCAAACAAGTTATAATTTTTTTTTTTTTTTTTCCTTTCTGAGAGTCTTAATATTAAACAAAATAAATAATTATAAACCATATTTTACCAAAGCAAGAATACGACAGATGGTTGATTGTTGAATGTTTAAGTTCCAAAACAAAAACGCTTTTATTCGCACACTTAGTTGTTTCATGTAGTATCTAACATAGAATACCAACACATAAAACATGTACTATTTACTCTATCGTTTCGTTTTATAGTAATCCCTTGCCTAATTTATATCGAAACTGACTTCTACATTCACTTAAAAATAACCAATATAAATATAAGAATAAATTTGATCAAATTTACAATAAACGCTTTAATACACATTGAAAGCCGATGCGACCGTCAACTGTTTTACACAAGATGACCTAGCAACTCAGGAAGAAAAAAAAAAGGACTAGCGCCTGGCACTTCCAAATATGCGCATAGTAACCACAATATGCCGTCAATAAAAACCGTGATGTTGTTTTCACACGATCTTTTACCCACTAGTTGTAAAGTGTGTTATAAAGGATTATCCTTCCAATTATTGTTAATGAAGTTATATCTCCATTACACATTTGCTAACAGCTACATATAAGAAAAATGCACTAAGGTAAAGCGACAGTCAAGTGTTCCACTAGTGAGTTATTATTTCATAGCTTTGAAATACGTTCTCTTTGCATTACCACAAGAAATAAATGCTGTGTTGCCCTCACATTACTTTCTACACCCAATCTTCAAAATAATATCTTATAAAACCATATTCTTCTAATAACTTCTTGTTAATGCAAATAAATAATTGTAGATATTGTTTTATTGCATATTTCGTTGTACTACAACGAGAGTATGCGAATATTTAGACTTTAAGCAACAGTAAAATCGTTTAAGAGCTAGCCACTAGAAATTCCAGGACAAAAAATGCATAACAACTTCCCTTTTGAGATAAGTACAAGCATTTGAAGGTTTAAAAAAAAACAAGGAATATATCGGAAATGGTTAGTTTAAAAAAAACTTATCTGACAAAAATTGCGGGCTTTAACGAGATTGGCGTTATTTGTATATGCTTTTGTCTACCTCTTACGCTTTACCACTTATCAAAAGCTTTTGAGAATGAAGAGAATGAGAGAAGTCATTGCAGAAAAATCAAGACATTTATTTTGTAATACAAGTATCTTAAGCCCCCCCCCCCCCTCGGTAGCGTAGATGGTAGCATGTCTGCCTCACGTTCAAGAGGTCCAGAGTTCGAATCTCGGTTAGGGTGAGTTACCTGGATAAGGTGTTTTTCCGGGGTTTTCCCTTATCCTAAAAGACGAATGTCGGGTAACTCTAAGCTCCGTGGACCCTGTGCCCATTTGAGCATGATTTCACCCATTCCATTCATCGTCCAATATGGTTTAAAAAGTTAAAGGACGTAAATACAACAAAAAGGAGTATCTTAAACAAATGATAAATTTAATCAAAATGGTTAAGACCCGCTTTTGAGCAAGTCAAACTTTTGAAAATATTTTCCATGTAAAGGTAATTTTAGATGAGGTGATTTTTATTTCTTAAAATGTGCATGTGGCGTCCTTCGAAGAACACATAATGATTTTAACCATCTTTTAGTTTCGGAGTTAACCATTCAAGATGGAATGGACTTTTTCAAAAATGCTTCTCCCCCCCCCCTCTCTCTCTCTCTTTCTCTCTCTCTCTCTCTGTCAACCCTTTTCAGTCAGAGAGACATTTATATTAGTTGGAATTTTGATATCGAAGTTTTGGGTAGGATACAATAGATACTGTCTGCCGAGAGGCATGGCTCAAGATGTAATCTTAGTGGTCCCATTTGGGAGGTGGTGGGTTTGATTCCGGTCGACCGACCACTCCGACTTTCTTCCCGGGTTTACCCTTATCGCTAGACGAATGTTGAGGTAACTTCTCTAATCCGCGGATTTCTTTCCTTTCCTTTCTTATTTCATTTGATTGTCATGTTTTAGTTTAGGTTGTCAGCGGATTTTCGGCAGATGGTGCGGATGCATACGCTGTCTAACCCTTGTTTCTTGGCTTCACTTTAAAGAGTTGTGTACTGTTTCCCAGGCCACTAGGGTCATTTCATTGTCATCTCTCTGGATGGTGGGTCGGGTGGCTATCTATAGAACTGTTAGGGAATTCAGCACGTCTCTGTAGCTCTGTTCTCTTCGGCCTGAGGTCACATTTGTCTCATCTCTTTTTCCCAGAGGGAGAAAGTCCCCAGTACATCCATAACACATCACATTAGTGCTTCCTATTGTGCGGGGCCGCGCCGTGGCTCAGTGGTTAGACCGCTTAGCTCTCACCTAGGCGGCCCGGGTTCGATCCCAGGCGACCGTAAAGTGAGATTTGTGGTGGACAACACGGCGCTGGGCGGGTTTTCTCCGGGATCTCCGGCTTCTCCCGCCATCTCATTCCACCGGTGCTCCATCTTCATCTCATGTATCATCAGTGTCATCGCCTGCGGTGCCGTATGTAGTAAAAGCGGGCGTTAAACACTACACATTTCATTTCCTATTGTGCGGAACACGGTGTTGCTATAAAGGAGGTGCTGATATCAACAACTCCAGTATTATTTGAAAAGGATTATGGCTTCACTTTCAACATATCAACAAGACTTATCTCTCTTATAAGGCATAGGCTCTTGTGCTAGCAATGTTGAAATACTAACGTTGCGCGATTTGTTTTATGTAGGTAATATTTGTATTTATGACATCTTCGTGAGTTGTCACGTGATACTGTTCCCCTTTACTCCTCCAGAGAGAATAATACTCCGCAGAGGCCCAGAGTATTATTGTATATTGATGAAGTAAAATTAACCTATGTAACTTTAAAGCCATCTCATAACCAACTACTTGTGCTACTTTCTTTACAAACGTATACAGTAAGTAGAGAATCTATTGCACTCCATTAAAAAATTCAATACCAAGATTTCATAAAAAATACACGCTTTCAGGTCCCCTGAATCCTAAAATGTTTTGCAGAATAGGACCGTATATGTGCATGCTTGTGTATATGAATGCGTACCACAAGAAATGGATTAAATGGCAAAATTTGTATTTAAGTCCTACGTTTTCCATGGTTGCAACTCCAATCCTAAACTACCCTTTAAATAGAACTTTTCTCTGTGTACTTTTTTTCTCAAAAATGCCCTCAGCGATTTTGATTAAAATACCACATGTTTAAGTTATTTCCATTACAAATGAAATGTATGTCTTAAACTTTCTGAGTAGGTTCTAAGAGGTCCTCTTCATCCTGGATAATTTTTGGTAACTGGTAAACCATAATACACAGAATGGCGGTTAGAAAGCAAATACAAGATGACGAAGGAAAATCTGATTTAATATGGCAGAATATTATATGGTTATGTTAAATGTAGACCTAAACTTTATTATATATTATATAATAATAGATATAATGTAGTTTTTACGTTAACGTTATGCTTACCTACACTTAACTATCATTGTGAATGGGCCCTATGGCTAAAGCCGAGATAACGATGACGTAAAGGAATGTCTGGCTTATGCCCGATTTCACCAACAGATGTTAAAATCGACATTAACAAATATAACGTAACAATTGTCACAGCTGTAACACTAATGTTAAATTTTTTGTCTCAGCTATAGAAGGCTATGGATGAGTCGTATTATTTTCTGAGCGTACTGTGATGCGCTTTTGTTTTCATTTTCGTCAGCACAAGCTGAAAAATGGCGGATGAACAAAATGATAAATAAAGCCGTGAGACAAATTTCTCATCGATGGAGAAAGAATTGTTAATTGAATCGGTGACGAAGTGTAAGGATATCGTGGAAAATAAGAGGACGGATGTGGTGAATGTAAAATAGAAAGATGTCACGGGGAAAATATTGGAAAGGAATTTAATTCAAATGCATGTGTTACTACTACAAGCAGTAACAACTTGTCAGTAGTACGTAAATTTAAACGAGGTGCAAAGGACAAGTGACTTGAACGTTTCAAGATGGGAGGTGGATAGTGTATTATCCACATAATTCAGTGAATTATAAAATCGCAAAGCTATTAATACTTGAAGCTAAGGCGACATCGGCATATTCCTTTCGATGCATGTTCTAACTCATTATTACGTAAATTTAAAACGAGGTGCGAAGGACAAGTGACCTGAACGTTTCAAGACGGCAGGTGGACAGTGTATTATCCACATAATTCAGTGAATTATAAAATCGCAAAGTTATTAATACTTGAAGCTAAGGCGAGATCGGCATATTCCTTTCGATGCATGTTCTAACTCATTATTACGTAAATTTAAAACGAGGTGCGAAGAAGAACAAGTGACTTGAACGTTTCAAGACGGCAGGTGGACAGTGTATTATCCACATAATTCAGTGAATTATAAAATCGCAAAGTTATTACTACTTGAAGCTAAGGCGAGATCGGCATATTCCTTTCAATGCATGTTCTAACTCATTATGTAAATTTGAAACGAGGTGCGAAGAAGGACAAGTGACTTGAACGTTTCAAGACGGCAGGTGGACAGTGTATTATCCACATAATTCAGTGAATTATAAAATCGCAAAGTTATTACTACTTGAAGCTAAGGCGAGATCGGCATATTCCTTTCAATGCATGTTCTAACTCATTATGTAAATTTGAAACGAGGTGCGAAGAAGGACAAGTGACTTGAACGTTTCAAGACGGCAGGTTGACAGTGTATTATCCACATAATTCAGTGAATTATAAAATGGCAAAGTTATTAATACTTGAAGCTAAGGCGAGATCGGCATATTCCTTTCGATGCATGTTCTAACTCATTATTACGTAAATTTAAAACGAGGTGCGAAGAAGGTCAAGTGACTTGAACGTTTCAAGACGGCAGGTTGACATAATTCAGTGAATTATAAAATCGCAAAGTTATTAATACTTGAAGCTTAGGCGAGATCACCATATTCCTTTCAATGCATGTTCTAACCTTCTTGTACTTCCGCAGTAACCTTCATAGCAACATGTTTCGACAGTCTATACCTCCGTAAAAATTTTTCTTCGGATAACTCCTCAAAATCATTTCTCCTCATAGGCCGTACTCTATTACGAATGCCATTTAGATGGTCTTAAATATAGCAAATCGACATCAACAGCTGAGTTCATGCTCACCATCTTGACTATTTACAATTGTTAAGGACTTAACATAAGAAATTTGTTGTGTTAGTTTAACAAGAGATTTAACACGTGTGCTACGCTACACTTGTTGGTGAAATGCAATTTTTGTTTTAACTATTGCTAACCTCGTGTGAAGTCTTAACATCTGTTGGTGAAATCGGGCATTAGTGTATTAGGGTCGACAAAGAGAAGTGAGTTAAAATTTGGTAATTTTTTTCAAGCGATTTCTTCTAGTATATTAAGTTGAATGTAATATGATCAATCACCATGAATTAGTGGCTAGGAGTAATAAAACCAACTGCATTATTTCTGTGACATTAAATTTGTGTAATCCCAGGTTTAATCCCTATAGAGGAAGACGAAATGTTGATTAGGGTAGATGCTGATAAATAATACACTTGCAATCGATCACGAATAACTGCAAAAATGCACCTTACGGTCGGACTTGTAACTCTAAGTTATAGACTGTAAGAAAGAGCTGAAGTGCCTGGAAATTATGCCAGAATTTTCTGGAACGGTACCAAATCAAGAACAGCTAAACCAAGCTCCAGAGGAAATATTAGTAGTGGTGCTATTTGAATGAGAGATTTACGTACAAATGCCACAAAATTAGTTGTTTGTTTTTGGAAGCTAGCACCCTCTGTTGATGACCGTTTTTCTTCAACAATGGGATCCCACATCGGTTGGCAGAACTGCGAACATACACACGTTCTGTCTAGGGTAGTGTGTGATGCTTCAGGCTATTTACCGAGCGACTGCTGCAACAAATCTCATATCCGGGAGTTCGCATGTGACGTCATCTACCCTCCATTGTGACGTCTTTATAATAGAACCTCTTTCTCCCTTTCCTTTTTTAGGAGAGCATAACTGTTTGGAAGGGAAGACTTGGTACCTCCGACACGTACTTCTCCGAGAACGCTCAGTAAATGAGATATTGCCAGTACCTCAACTTGGTGACGTCTGACTGGACCACGAGGGGTTCTCTCCCTTCAGCATTGTCATTCATACCGTAATTATTATTTTGTGTGACGTAAGGATCAAAACAATACTAGAATGGGTCTGCATAAGAGCCGAGTGTGGCCAGAGAGAGACCGAGCGAGATGTCTCTGCGGTAACGGGTTCGAGTTATAGACCCCGTCCTTGTTTAGAGAACGTCGTCTTCCAGATCTGGCACTCTCCTACATCCCTTCCTCCCAAGGGTCATGCGAAAATAAAAAAGGCCCCTCTATGTTCTACGTGCAGTGGAAGTCATACTGTCTGTTATTCTTAAAATAAGAGTATTACTGAATTATCATTATCAGCATGTATTGTTTGGTATAAAGAACATGCATTTGTAATGCTCAGTATATATCTCCAAACCAATTGTTTGGTCTGGGTAGCTCTGTTGGTTAATTGCTGGCCTATTGAACCCAAGGTTGTGGGTTGAAATCCGGCCCAGTCCAACGACTTTGAAGTCCACTTAAAAAACAAGAGCCCCAGATTTACTGGGATGTAAAAGTACTCCTGCAGGACGAAATTCCAGCACACCAGCGGCGCTGATATGATCCTAGCAATCTAAAGCGTCATTAACATGTTGCTTTCTCAAACCATCTTGTAAAAGGTCTTCGTATACTGCACGTACATCACTCTGTATTATCTAGCGATTGTCTCAAACATGCGAATGCTGGTAATTTTTTTAATAATTTAATTGAGAATAAAGAATGTTTAGGCTGGCCCCTTAGCTTAGTCGGTAGAGCACCTGCCTGCTGTGCGAGAGGTACCGGGTTTGACTACAGGCTGGGATGGGGATTTTTCTCCAACCCATCTTCCCCAGAGTCTGAAAGTATGTATGAGAGTGCGAATGTGTGCGTGATCTAATGATTAAAAATCCAAAGTTCCAGCAGCCGAACGTCTACGAGATAACACCGTCGCCAATGGGATATGTTCCTAAGGAGAACGGCCACCGATAAAACTATTGAATTTAAAAGGCAAGGTATATATGGAAAAAAAAATGCTGTCATGGCAACAAACATAAATTTGAACTCAATAAAATTACTTAAGTAAAACAATAAGCAAGAGCAGGATTCTTTAAAATAATTAAAATTCAAAATGGTGTCATTTTGATAGTTTTGTATAATCAATGAAGAGCTAAAATTCCAAAAGCATATTAATTTTGTACTTTTAATTCAATTACTGAAGTGAATTAATTACGAGAACCGTTCCATTTTTTAGTATAATCACCGAAGTGATTACAATGCGAGGACGATGTCTTTGTAATTTTAATATTGATATCGAAATTATTCACTGATAAAGATTAATCATTTTATGAAGAAAGTGAAGAGTAATTGAGAAATAATTATAATAAATAGTTTACATAACAAATATCGATGTATGATGTAAAGTGCACAAGTTAAATTTTGTCGAGGAATGAGAAGTTATTAATGAGGAAGGTAATATGTTAAAGAGAAGTCATTAATTATAAGTCAGAGTAGCCTAGGAAATCAGAAGTTCCCGTGAAATTAGCTCAGGGTTCCGCCACTTAGTATTTAATATGTTCAGTAATGAGAATTACATATAGATAAGCCAGTTGTGAAAATCAGAATGCAAGTCACAGAGTAAAGCTTGTTTCAGATGCGAATAAGAAATGAAGATTTGGCAACGTAAGATGTAGCAATTTCGGTAGGCTAGTAACGAAGTAGGCGTGCAGTTCCAAAATTGTGTCTTTTCATCCATATCTTACAGAAGTGTTTTACTGTGCTCGATTATTATCGGCAGTTCGTAGGGTTTTAAAAACGCGCCAGAGTGGTAGCCTCAAGGAAACTTTCCGTTGAAGGTCTCAGCGACTCATGCCAGTTTTCCCTTCTCATTTTTATTACAAAAATAATTATTTTAAACCACAAAGTATTTACACGTCAGAATTTAGAAGATAGTACTTCAACAGAAGTCAAATAGTCGGCAATTGTCTACAAATAGCTAATTCACTAGCGCCCATTACACTTATAACTGGTAGTGCCTGTTTTCAATTACACCCACAAAGAAAAATGTACTATAGTTGCCACTGTAGGAGTTAAGGAGGGGCATTAAAAATGTTGCACACTTTTACGTTAACAGTATAATAACGCAGGTGATTAAACTCCGAGAACATGCCTTTTTGTACTTTAAATACAATAAATAAAGTGATCACAATGAGAAAGCAACGACACTTTTTACTTTTAATGCAACAGTCAGGGCTGCGCCGTGGATGAGCGGCTAGACTACTTGACTCTCTCTCTCTCTCTCCCTCCCTCTCGTGGTTCAATCCCACGACCACGTGTAGATCGCAGGGGCGGGTTTTCTCCGGAATCTCCGATTTCCGCCACCATCGTTCCACCAATTAGTTCATTATTACACATTTCATTCATTCATTTCGCCCTAATTCTGTCATCCACTTCCCTCGCTTTCATACCAGACATTGAGCAGATCACCTATGCTTGGTACTCCAACTGATCCAAAAGCTTTGTTCCTCAACAGGCATTTCGCCAAAACGCTCACTTGTGGATCCTGGGTGGTTTGAAATTACCGTTAAGTTCATGAGCGAAAAGTCGTGACAGAATTTATCTAGGGAAGTTCAAAACCACGAGTTGCATTTGTAGAGTCTATTTCACGAAAAAAAAAAAAAAAAAATTTTTGGAAGCAATAAAACAAGTTATTTGATTCCCTAAATCACATAGGCATACATTAGACATGAACGAAACTTAACCTCACATGTCACGGCATACAAACATTTCAGCCAAGACAATTGAAAGTCGCACTAACAGTCGACGATCCGCAAGATGTATAATCCTTTTTCCTGTTCGTAAAGAGGCAGAATGTATTATTATCGTGTCTGAGGGTAAGATAACAAAATAGTTATCGCTGTTGTGTATGATTTAAAGCGTTTTTCTTACCTCCTCGTTGTGATCAAGGACGTTGTACTAATACTGCTCTGCCCGGCATTAAAGACGACCTTGATCTTGGTTCGTCGTGGATCTGGTAACATTTCTCAGGGTCGATCCAAAAATTGTTAATTGCTTGCTAAAATGTTTGGTGTGGCGGGATTCAAAAGTGAATGAGGCAATCGCGCAGCACTGAACCCGGGATCTTTCACCTCACCGTGTTAAGCTGTTCATTGCAGATCTAAGACCTGACTTTTCTCTTCCTTTTCTCTTTGGCGGAACAATTCCTCACAACTGCTTCACTGCCGGTGTCTGTTTTCCCTTGCAAGCATTCTTGGCGGCTTCTTTGCTCTACTTGAGTCTGCTCTTCCGTCTGCTAGGTTGACTATCTTCCTTTACACACAAGAAATGCTGCGTTCGTTACTCACAATGGCGATCCAACGTTCCTACAGTAATTTTAGTTCACGCCTAAATCTTGAAAACCTCGGTGCATTTTAAGCGTTGTATATTTAACCATCTTTTATAAAAGTTACTACATTTTCATGGTTTTTATATGATTAACAAGTTGTGAATTATCGCTTCAGATTTCATGAATGTGATTTTTCGACTTTTACACGATCAATATGGGATGATATCTTATGAGGGAAATAGTCTGTTTAATATTTCTGAAAACATGCAGTAATTTGATCAACATTGATCCCAAGCAGAACTGCAAATCTGATTTAAGTAAAATACAACTGAGCAATACCTATTGTAGTCAGAACGCTTTTTGGCAGTTTGTGATATAATGGAGTCAAAACAGAGATGACACATAGTATTTAGTGCTAAACTTTGAACATTGATTCAAATGGTTTTAATTCGGCTTTCATAATTTTTTTTTTCATTTTTACAGTTTATACCAATTGCCAACAGTAATTGGAACAGGCTTCCTAAAGCTCTAATTGAATCACTTCTGGATAGAACATTTGGATACTGAAGTAATTACATCTAGGTACACGCTCCACACTTGTGTTTGACGGGGAGTCTAAATGATGTGGATTTCCAAAATATGATTGCGTTTTCAGTTGTTTTTTAACATTAGAAATTGTAATTTCATTTTTATATTATACACAATAATTATAATTTTAAAATTATATAATACGGCATTACTTCTTTTTCTACTTCTTCACGGTTTAGGCCATTTTAAAGTATTTCGGCCCCAGAATATTGTTCGGTACATCCTTTCCTAGGGCCCCTGTGTTATTTCATCCATTGGATCTATACAAGTTATATTCTGCTTTGGGTATTCTATCTTCTGTCACCCTATCCAAGTGTTGTTTCCAATTTTCTCTCTATCCAGTTGTTGTTTTATTTCATTCTACTGGTTCAGTTATCCTACTTGAAGATTTTTTTTATCTAATTTTGTATACCCTGCTATTGTATGAGAAATTCCATTTCAGCTGCTTGGACTCTTGTTTCATCTTACTCATTGTCTACGTTTATGAACCACAAATTAAACTGGGACAGTCACTGTTTATACAATTTAATTAATGGGTCTCGTCTAGCTTTATTTTTAATGTTGCATATACAGTCCCTGATGTACAGATAAATTTGTTTAATTTTTACACATGTTGTTTCACATCCAAGAAAATTAAATTTTCAGACTTGTTCTGTTCCTTCATTTTCTATAATTATTTTTGACCTAACTGTATAATTTACCTTTAAATTCCAGGGCTTTTGTTTTGTCAATTGACGTTATCATATTATATGCTTTTATTATTAAATTTAATGTGTTTGTCATTCTTTAAAGTCCATCTTCACTTTTTGCTATTAACATGAGGGCGATGCAATAAGTACCCGTGTTTCAAAATATATTGTGTTGCTAAGGGAAGTTTGTATTATCATCATTGTTGTCATTTTTACACGTAATCAAAATAAATTGGTGCTGATTCATGGGTTAGTTTGGATTTTGCATATATTTCAATAAGTTGTTCAGCATGCTTTTGCTAAAGTAGAAAAAGTGCAGTATCGTTCATGGAAAAACTTGCGAGGAGGTAAAAGCGAAATTGGATGCCGTTGATGGAGACCATTTGTATTCTATGACAACAGCTAGATATTGGTATAACGAACTTAAGCGAGGTCAAGCATCCGTTTTTGACAAAGAGCGCCCAGGACGCCCTACAGATGTGGTTATCGAGGAAATCATTGAAAATCTCCGCGATATGATTCTCACTGACCGTCGAACGAAAGTTCGCGAAGTTGCAGAGGCCATAAGTGTATCGACGGTAACGGAAATTCATATGTTGCACCATAAGTTGGAGATGAGAAAGCTATCGGCTCAATGGGTGACCGGTTTGCCTGCCCACAGTGGACACGTGTGTGCGGCATTCAACTTCGAAGCTGTGTAAGCGAAATCCGAAGGACCATTTGCGTCGAGTTGTCATTGTCGATGAACCTTGGATTCATCTTTATACTTCGAAAACCAAGCAACAATCAAAACTGTTGTATTATGTAGTAAATGTTATATTCTTGACCTTCGCAATGGTACACAAAGCGCCACCTATTGAGCTAATGTATAAAGTTTATGCGTCCTTCTTTTGTTCAATTTTGTTTATGACATTCTTGTTTCGTTGTTCTAGTATGTTTGTGGTCTATGCTAATGTAAAATCTAAAATAAAGCTAAGTAAAACCACTAATGGTCTAGTTTATTAAAATATCCACCACTCCAACATGACAGTAGAGCGAGGTTATAAAGGTTGAGTGGTTATAAAAAGTGAGTGGTTCGGTTATTAAGAAGAGGCCACTTGGAAAGTAAGTCAGGCCTGGTGTATATTACGGATTCAAAAATACAGCAAAAAGGACGTTATCTTCGCCAAAATGGCTAAACAAGCGAGGATTGAAGACATTATAATAACCATTTTTGATGGTGTAAACTATTCAAGCTGGAAATTAAGGTTAGTAACTTGATTAGAATACAAAGAATGTAACGAGCTCGCCATTTACATGATGTATGTTAAATATGCTGATAAAGAGGCGGATTGGAAGAAAATGGATATAAAGGCAAGAAGTATAATAATGAGTACAATTTCTGACAAACAATTTGAGTTTGTTAGTGAATGTACAAAAGCTTATGAAATGATGAGAAAATTCGACAAGATGTATTAAACCCAGTCTAATGCCATGCAAATTATTTGCAGAGTAAAAATTGAATAGATTAAATTAAACAACTGCAATACAATAGAAGATTTCTTGTTGATTTTGAGAAAACTACGAATGACTTCAAATCGGCTCGTGGGAATATTGATGAACCCGAAAAGATGAGATACTTGCTTAGAGCTTTACTTCCAAGTTACTCTTATATTGGAGATTTTATAGACGTAATTCCAGAGTAACAGTTAACAGTAGATTATGTAAAATAAAAAATCAAGGAGAAAAACATGAGTACCAGTGACACAGACAAGAACATTGATATGAGTACGTTTGCAAGAAAAGCCCATAAACAAAGTACAGTAACTAAATGTTCAACTTTTACAGAATACTCAGCTGTCAGAAGCCGTGAAACATGTTAAGTGAATCATTCAAAGTTTGATAAACCAATAAAATTGTATGAATATAATTTAGGTGCAATTGCGATTGCGAAATATGGTAATTTTACAAAGTATTCAATGCACATCGAAGTGCAGTATCATCATATAAATAAAAACTATAAAAACGGTATAACTGTCCAAGTCCAAGTCGTATATTGACAGGCTGTTAACAGCCAGAAGGTTTTTGCTGCGTACCCACCCAGGTTTTGGGTCTGACCGCAGGTTGATAATTGTGATATTTACAGGATGATGTGGTATTTTTTGTTGAGGAAATTTGTTGAGGTAGCTTTTTGCTCCTCTTTAATTTTGTACAGGATGCCAAACCGCTTTTTTGTTTACACCGTGGTGTTTTATTATTCTAAATGGGGTAAATTTTGTAGCCAAACAGCTCTTTTGGAGTTTTGGAATTTAGCTTGTGCTGCAGTAAGGATTAAGGTATAACTGATATTTTAAAAATTGATTCAAAATATAACTTGGCGGACATGTTAACTAAAAGTTTAAATAAGACCAATTTTTTGAACAAGAGGTTAGGGTTAATATTAACTTAGTACACATCATAAGTTTTTTGAGAGTATTGTCTATGTAAAAGATGAAGATTATAAATCTAAAGAGGCGTGTTGTCTTATGTAGTAAATATTATATTCTTCACCTTCGTAATGGTACACCTAGCGCCACCTATTGAGCTAATGTATAAAGTTTATGCGTCCTTCTTTTGTTCAATTTTGTTTATGTCATTCTTGTTCCGTTGTTATAGTGTGTCTGTGGTCTGTGCTAATGTAAAATCTAAAATAAAGCTAAGTAAAACCACTAATGACCTAGTTTATTAAAATATCCACCACTCTAACAAAAACAATTGGCTGCTTCCAGAGAATCTGCTCCAAAGAAGGCACAGGCAGTCCCATTGGCTGGAAAAGTGATGGCGACGATTTTTTGGGATGCGAAGGGTGTCATATACACTGACTTCTTGGTAAAATTAAAAACGATTACTGGAGTGTACTACAGAGAGTTATTGGCCCAATTCGACAAGAAGTTGAAGGAGACAAGGCCCCATATGGCAAAGAAGATAGTTCCGTTTCACCACGATAATGCCCCAGCACATTAATCCGGAGTTGCCATCGCCTAATTGCATAAATTGCGTTATGAATCGCTATTCATACCCCATATTCTCCTGTTCCCAAACGTGAAGAAATGGCTCGCAGGAACAAACTGTAGATCAAATGAGATTATCTTGGAGACAAAGGAGTATTTTGCACAGCTTGACAATTCTTATTTTTTGGACGTGTTAAAAATGGCAGAAGAGTTGGGAGACGTGTATATCTCTAAAGGGAACTATGTTGAGAAATAAATAGTATTTGAAAAAAAACTGGCGTCTTCATTCCCTACACGGGTACTTCTTGAACCGTCCTCGTATTTGGCTATCTACAAAGACCACGTCTTTATTATCTTTATTCTTAAGTTAATTCCCCCTATTACTTGCTTTTTTTCACGATCTAATGCATCAAAATATGTCATACTGCTTTATTTAACAGTTAACAGTTGTAAGTCCTGCACTATTTGAAGTAGCTACTTTCACACATACTTTAGAATAAGTTTTCTTTTACATATGTGCCTCATTGTTAAATTTGGCAGCTTGTCCTTTATCACCTACACTTTTCAGTATTTATATTGACAACCTAGTGTGCAAATGGAAGCAGCTAGTGAATGCAGGTTTTAAGATTTCAAATAAAAACTTTTTAAATATTTTATTATTTGCTGACGACTTAGTTATTATACAAAATAGCGAGTCTGCCCTGCAAAAATCTATTTTTAAACTTAGTGAACTTTGTAAGCAATATAACATGAAAATTTATTTTATATAATCAAAGGTAATGGCATTCATTTGGAAAGAGCCAATTAGAACAAAAATAGTTATAAACAATCGTTGCGTTGAACAGGTAAGCCATTTTAACTACTTTTGAACTGATGTTAGTTATGACAAGGAATATGATGTCTACAATAAAATATGCAAATTTCAAAGAGTGTGTGGAACAATAAATAGAACATTTAGAAAAAAAAATACGCAAAGAAACAAATTAAAGTTCTACAAAGTTATGGCTGTACCTATACTGACATACGGAAGTGAGACTTGGACGTTAACTAAAAAGCAACAGAGTAAAATACAGGCTTCAGAAATGAAATTCTTGAGAAGTGTGAAAGGATGCACGAAGAGGGACTTAATAGGAAAGGAAATATAAGAGAACAGCTGGACATTTTTAGTATGAATGATAGGTTAAAAAGACTCAAACAAAAATGGAAGGAACATGTTGAAAGAATGCCAGATAATAGACTTACAAAACAAATATTACAGTATCATTCTAAAGGTAGGAGATCGGTGGGCAGACCCAGGAAACGATGTCTGGAGCACTTCGAAGGCGGAACAGGCACTTGATTGCCTGTGCCATGAAGTGAAAAAGAAGAAGCTTGTTTTTACCTAAGAGTTGAAAATATCTTGGAGATACTTTTCGAAATTTTTGGTTGGAATCATTAGAGCCACCTATTCTGTATAAATGACCTGCTGTTTTCTCATAAATGATCGAGGTGAACTAAATTAAAGGTTAGGACAGTAAAAAAACGACTAAGTGGCGTTGTGAGTCTGTTTTCATGTAAATAATGTGGTATTTTATTTTAAAAAAATAAACGATTATAAATGTTAATGCAAAGCTGATGATTAAAAAGCTCTATAATCCTTAATAAACATATTTTATGGATAAGAGTAGATAAGTAAATAGAAAGTATTACCTTCTACATCCTGTATAAATTTAGTCTTTTATCTTAAAGAGTTAATGAGTAATGATCAAGGTTTAAAATTTAATGGCTTAAAATCTGCTGGCGGAATAGTATGTGTTGCCTCTAAAATAAGATTTTGCTCAAATCTAAAATATGTAATGGATAAATAATGTTGTCATAATGAACTCGCATACATGCAGGCAAAAATGTACATATCTAAGAAACACAATGCACATATAATTCGAAAAAGTACATGAAGTAAATATAATCTACTTTTATCTTGTCTCTAACTGCATGGCCCTAAAGTACACTCCAGCAATTAGTTTGATAAATCTGTACGAGAAATTCTCTCTACCAACCTGTTTTCAGATCTGCGTTCACCACCACGAGCCCCCTGAGAAGCCCAGAAATTCTTGTACCCTTTAGAATATACGCCATTACTGCAAATGGATTTGCTATCCATGGCTCAGAAAATACATAGTAACATTGCTTCAGGTGACTGCCATGTTGCGCAGATATCAATTTGATAAGCTGTCCCTTTTTGAAACTTGTCATCAAATGTCCATCCTCGGGTGATGTATCTTGTTTACATCACCTGTCAAATCTTCTACCTTTATACCACTGCAATCCCCTCCGGATATGATTATCAGCATTAGTATCCCACCTTCAAATTTGAAACAGTCCTCAGATAATTTATATGCCTTGGGATGTATCGATTCTTATTAACACAATAGAGGAATTGTCTTCATAACTTCAACTTCATAACGCGAAATATTAAGATAACGTAATATGAGTAGAAAACAAGAAATATGAGTTCACGTGTCATCAGACATCGGTAAGATTATAGCTATTTTTATCTTCTGTTCGGTCTACGGGGGATTTTCTGAAAAATCGTTATCTCCTAATTTTTGAGGAAGGTAATTTTTTTTTTTACTTACAAACTGATTAAAAACTCGAGATATATTGGAAAAATGTTTCTAGAAAATAAATTTACTCTGTTTTTCCTGAACACAGCGCTTATTTTCAGAGAGCTTCTTCAGCGATATCGGCACGGTAGGTACAGACTGTACAACCACGAGGGACACCTCGCTCACTGAGATATACGCCAGCACCATTCAGGAGGAACGCATGAAGCGATGGGGTCACAAACCGTAGGCATACAGCCTCAGAGTAGCGCGAAAATGCGCAACAGTTCCAAGATTAAAAAGAACGATGAACGACCCGACTACCAAGCAGCTCTATCTTTCCTTTGAGCAAGCATTCACTCCATCTGTCCGACATACAATACGAAACCTAGAAGCACACTCGAAAGATGAGAGACAAACTGAAGGAAATTATGGAAAGAAGTTTGTGGTGCACGAGACACTATCCGCCTACTTACCAGGAAAACCACAAAAAAAACTAAGGTCAGAGTGGGTGTTCGACGGAAATCTAACCCGAGATTTCAATCGGATTAGTCACAGAGACGTATCACTCGTTAGGCATATAATGTAACTCTAGATTAACTAGATAACCTTTTGCCATCTGCTGATCAGATGGTGTATAGGATAAAGTTAGGCTTCGGTTTCCCGTAGGGGAGGAGATCCGTTCCCTTCAGCTTTTTTGGTGCGAGAGCTACGTACCCTGAGCACTTGTGGTACCTCTGACGTTACCAGAGGAATCTCGGGCTGAACTGCCAAGCCCCTACCGAATGGGAGTTGTTCGGATTGGGTTGGACTCGAGGGGGCAGTGTGTTCCCGACCCCAGCGGGAGATCGGTTACTTCCGGCCAGTGCTAGGCCACCTGAAGGGGGGCAGAGGGTTGCCTAAAATTTCCCGAGTATTAGCCTACAGAGCTAGTAGGTGTGCTAGATCACCAGGCGGCCCCAACGAGGTTTCCGGAAGTTTTCCCTGCGGGGTTGACGCGCGTATGTGGCGTATCCACTTCCATCCCGTCTTGATGTTGTTGTCGATGGGGGTGGGGAGCTTTCTGGACTCCAGGTATTGCCCTATGGAAAGAACCCCGTAGTCCTCCATCGTCTCCCGGGTGATAGAGGTTGGAGTCTTCGGAACCTCGGTTACTTAGCGAAAACGCCGGTTTGCCATGATCTGCCAAAATTACGGATTACAGTAAAATTCTGGATACCCACTACAAAAGTAGGGGTCCATATTATCATAATATATATTTGACTTTCTTTTCCTCATTAAATGATAAATATATTTAACCCTTCCCTAATATTTTATGTATCTTTTTTTCTTTCTATTCTTTGATCAGTCTGGCATTTGTTTTCAGGTCAATCAATAATGACGATGTATGATATGGGTAATGTTTGGGAACAAATGGATTGGCGCTGAAATATCCGAAAAGACCAGAAAGTGTGCAATATCCACTTAACAACCATACAATTTATAAAGTGACAAATAGGCCACCGTGACAGAAAAATCAGAATTTAAACATAGAAACTTCCAGATAGGTGAACCAAGTTTTCCACTTCAGCGTTTCCCCAGAGCTCATTACATAACCTGAACAAACTTCTTGATGAAGTACATTGGTTTTTTGTACCGCAGCACAGAGCACCGTGTTAGGTATACACACATGAAAAAGAAAAGACTTGTTAATTATACCCTCTAACTCAGTGTAACTGAAACTGTAGTGTGAATGGGCTAGTAGGAACACAGGAGAGAAAGGCTTCTGAGAGTTGTTGCCATCCCACCGGTACAAAGGTCTTAAACGCCGCATATCATAACTGCTAGGGAAGGAAGCCGCATATAAAGTAGTACTAGCCATTCGGAAAAGGCAGCGCGCACAAAGCATTTACTCTATTACGAATTAATTTTCCACTCCGTTGGTCTACCTTTCATGTGAGAGTTGCACTGTTTCTGTTATCCAAAGCTGCCCTCTCCTGTTTTCAGCCAACTTTAGTTGATTTACAAGACGGAGGCATGAGCGGCACAAGGACCAAGCCTTAAACGTTCTTCGAAATCTAATATTTCTTTGTTTCACTACAGCTTTTAGACCTATTTTACAACAATGGATTACTCGCCTGTTTGTGAGACTCACATCTATAAACCTATGTCTTGGACCACTAGCATGTCGAATTGCAAGAAAACTTTGAAGAATAGCAATAGAGTGACCGACCAGAAGGAAATGTAATGTAGTGGTACGAAAATTCGTGGTTCAAATCATTCAACTCAAAATTTGCATAACAGTCGAGAAAAACCGAGAGAAAATCTTCCAGTGAGATTGGTCAGTAACCGAGGTTTCGAAACCAAGGCTGCCGAATGCAATTCGCACACTTACTATGGCATTACTCGGTCGGCAACAAACAAACCTTTTCAAACCTCTTAATTACAAGTTTCTAGAAATAGTACTGCAAATTAAAGACCTCTTCATAGTGAAGGCCAACTTCCCACTTGGAGATTTCTAAAAGCCAATTTCATTCATTTGAAATTTTAATATAATTTATACAATTTACACCAAATTTAAAGCGCTTCAAATAAGTTCAAAAATAATTTATATCACATTCTTTTGCCGCCTTCAAAATTTACTTCATGTGATGCGATTAGTTGTAAATAAACATAATTAAACGCTAAGAATGTATTAGCATATTCAATACTGTATATTTTAATTTTTAATTAACGTACATATTGCGGGTAGAAAATAAATGTTGAATATGCGACTTTAATTCTTTGTTTAAAAACACAAAGAATATTAGTACTTTTGACAAATAACTTACAACTACGAGGTATTTTTAGAGCTGGTGCGTGACCTTGCTCGGATATGTGCGAGTGACACCATGCAAATCAAGGTGGGGGTAGGATTTCTCTGCTTTCACCAACAGACTGCTGATTCTTCTTTTATCTTTTTTTTTTTTTTTTTTGTAATTTACGTCCTCCAACGTTAAGTCATATCGGACGATGAATGGAATGGGTGAAATGGTGCTCAAACGAACCCAGGGTCCATGGAGCTTAGAGTTACCTGACATTCGTCTCTTAGGATAGGGGAAAACCACGGAAAAACCGTTATCCAGGTAACTCACCCTGACCGAGATTGGAACTCGGGACCACTTGAACCTGAGGCAGGCATGCTACCAGCTACGCTACTGACGCTAAGCTAGTGGGATATATATATATACTCGTGGGTATCTACCATAGTAGATCCTCACTGAGTGAAGACTGACTACCCCCTCTAATGACCAGGGAGTTACCGAGCTGCCCCGAAAGGGCGCCGGCGCCTCCGTGGGGCTTTCCATAGCACAAGACCCAGAGACTAACAAGCCCCCCGCCCATCTTGTCCTATGGACTCAAGACGGGATGGAAGCGGATACACCACTTTACGCGCGCTAACTCCAAAGGGGAAGGCTACCGATATGACCTCGGTGGGGCCGCCTGGTGATCTAGCACACCTTCTACTAGCTATGCTGGCTAGTACGCGGGAATATATGGCTTCCCTCAACCCCGTCCGTAGACGTACCCGATCTCTCACGGGTATCGGAAACCACTGCCCCCTCGAGTCCAACCCAATCCGAACAACTCCCATTCAGGGAGGGGCTCGAATGTTTGGCCCGAGGTTCCTCTAGTAAGTACAGAGGTAGCACTAGTGCTGGGGGTCTGCAGCGCCCGCACCACTGCAGCTGAAGGGGACGGATCCCCTCCCCTACGTAGAGTGGAATAGATGACAGATAAGTAACCTGCCACCCCTTTTTCTTAAAAATAGATAAGTGGACTCGACCATAAACTACAGCGCATCATTACGTCATACGCCACGTCTAAAAAATACTTCTGTACCTTTTTTTTTTAAATTTATGTCCGCCCCAACATTTGTCTTGAAGGATAAGGGAAAACCCTGGAAAACCTTATCTAGGTAAGTCACCCTGACCGAGATTCGAACTCGGGACCTTTTGAACTTGAGGCATCTTCGCTACCGAGGCGGGCGCACTTGTGCGGTAAGTAACTTCTCCATTGCAATACATATAGGCGATGCAAAAACAATAATACGATAAGTAGAAACATTTATTTTGAAATATTGATTGTGATATTGCAATTTGTACAATCCCGGCCGTGGCATTCAATTTTTCATGTTGACTCTATCAAAGAACTTAACCTATATACGGCTACTGTGAAGAAATGATTAATTTCCATCAATTAACTAAAATAAT
>CM060958.1:119117097-119219597 GCA_030765055.1 Mantis religiosa
GCATTGGCTTGTAGGATAAATATTTATATTCCCTCTATATTTGTTATAAAGGATGGCATTTTAGAATAAGTTACAACCTTGAATTATTTGGGGTATGAAATATTATCTATAATAGTGAAATATAAACATATAATGGAAATTAATTGTTCTTTCACACTAGCCTTGTGTAGGACGCACTATGAAAGGGTAGAGCCAGACTGAAAAATGCAGTGTCATAGTCGAGATTTGAACCACGGATCTTCTGGTTTCCGTCCAGCCGCTCTAACCATTTGAGCTGCTTTGGCCAACATGCCGACATGGCATTAAGTTCTCCAACTGACTCGTATATTTCCCGGTAAACCACTTAGGAGTTCTCATAAACACATGAGACAACTACCTTAATGGCGCCTTACTATGCTGTAAGTACTTTAAGACCCGGGCTTTATAGTTCGGACCACTATTAGGTACAATTAATGGAAATTAATTGTTCTTTCACACTAGCCGTGTGTAGGACGCACTGAAAGGGTAGAGCCAGCCTGAAAAATGCAATGTCATAGCCGGGATATTGTTGCGTGTATAAGCTGAGCTAGATTTGGCAATTTCGGTATTCTGTAACATGTATTGATTCTAACAGAAATGTATGTCAAACGTAAATTCCGCTGACTGGCAGATTGTTGGCATAAGAAAATTATCCACATGTGACCCAGACTGATTCTGCTGACCTAAACATTCTCGGAATGACGCAAACGGTATTATGCAAAATTAATAGTTAGTAGGAATCGCTGAATTGACTTTTTGTAGAACCGCTATTTAAGCCTGGTAGAGTTAGCCCTCGGGGAAAACGTCGCAGGGATGTCAGAGGAGACTCTGTGTCGGTCCCTGTGAGAGGTAACAGAAGTATTTATCTGACAGGGTGTCTACGAATACCATAACCCCCGCCGGACTCAGCAGATTATACATCTCCGGACAAGCCCAGCTATACACCTGACATATCACCAACGGTAAGATTATATTAAATAATTATGTCACCAAGTATTACCAAAGCACCCCTGGTCTCTTCTAGACTCAGCGGGTACTCTGTATAATTATTAGATTTCTTAAAATAGAGTTAGTCGGTCTAGGTTGACTTTTTGATATTTTATTTTGCTCTACCATCCCTATAGCTACACCCCCAGTTGTAGATTAGGTTTGTAAGTCTTTCAACCCCCCCTTAGAACCCTGGTATGCAACATGTGGCGGAGGCTGCCGGTTTCTACCACCCTTAAGGTCAGAAATATGGTTTCGATCCCTGTACCTCTGAACCTCTCGTAATTCCTATCAACCCCCCTATCTTCATGCAATAATATGGCAGAGTACCAGGGTGTTCCATTTTGCAATAGTTAAATAACGATTTTCATAATTCAAATTCTCTTAAGTTTGCTTAAATTTTATTGCTACTTTTATTAAATATATCATTTTCAAGTTTAATCATAATAGTATCTTAACTACCCTCCCAGCCCACCCTAACGGATTTTAGATTATTTTACAAGTGTGAAATCAGTTTATTGTAATTCACAAATAATTCTTGTTATTATAATTTTGTCACACATAGAATTTCCAATAGCAGATATAATAAATGTCAAACACTGTTTTTATGCTTTCTAACTTGAACATTTTTGTTGCAAACTCAAAGATTAGAAATTTAGTTCTGTTTGTTCATTGATTTCAGGTTGAAATTGTGATAATGATGCAATCCTTTTGTGTTATGAATACAGATTATTAATACATAGTTTTTTTCAGGTTTATTGCTTTTGCATTTTCTTGTCCTAATACAATGATTTTATATTTTATATTGGCATATTTTTTTGTGTGTATTTGATGTTTTGTGCTGTGGGCTGACTGCGAGTTCATTGACTTTTGTAAGCACTCCTAAGTTATGGGCTAATTACTCTGCTGTTCCATACATTCCTGACAAACGAAAAAGTTTAAGTATAGGAGATTTAACTGCATGTTCCTTTGATGTACAAACTCCACCAATCCTCTCAAATTCAGCTTCAAAGTCGGCACTAAATCACGAAATAATGAATCCTACAGTTCCCCAGAAAAGTTCTTCAACTCGAAAGAACGTAAACAACAAATTTCCATTGTCTTTAAAAATGTCGTTCACACGTCCAGCTATTGACCTAGGAATCTTTGAAGGTCGACTAGGACAGCACATTTTTGCTTACTTATACAACTTTGACTATGCTTAATTCTCTAAAATCTGATTATGTTTAATGTTAGCCGCGTCTTCCCCATCTTTATTCTGTGTAACTCACCCACACACTTGCTAATTTTGAACTTTTTGAAAATGTAGCTTAATTTGTTTGAACCAAGTATTCTAATGTTAACTCCACAGGTGTTGTCGTTTTCCCTCAGTTACTTAAAAATCTTTCTGGCATCATTAATATATGTGATTTCATGTGGTTTTTTACAAGTTTCTTTTAATGTTTCCGAACTTTAAGGTCTAGTGCATTGTTACTAACCACACTGTTTTATATCATGTGTAAGCTATCTGTTGTCTATTTACAGTATTTTAAAGGTGATGTTCAATTTGAATAACGATTGAGATAAATCCAAATCAGTACAATTGATAGAGTCACTTTAAATAATGTTTGATTTTTTTTTTATAATTTCGCAACATAGATATAAATTATGAATTTCATTGATAATTAAGTATTGCTTCTGGTTTCACTGAAACATATTTTTATAAATTTTGTTTCAGGATGATATTTTCGGTCACCTTGTTTCCATTTGCATCCCCTTAAGGCATTACTGCCATATAGTGATCATTATTGACTGTATGACTAACTGTCCTATGCCACTAAGTGTGCGTCATGTGTGTTTAAATGTCATTTTTTTGTAATGTTTGTGGAGGCAAGGACTATCAGGAACCATGTGTATTTGTGTGATTTAGGAGAGAATGTGAACTGACGACTAATATATACTTATAGTTTTGCTGATACCAACTGTTAGATTCAGTCGCGAGACATCTTAAGAGCGTATCTAGTACTTAGATATTGCGCGCTTATGATATATTTTGTTCGTATATAATGTAGGATGAAGTTCCCTACCTTTAGTTTGCCAGGCAGTAAAGCCTGATGTTAGTAAAGCGATACTAGGATAAGGGTTAAATATCGCGAGATTCCCCCTAGTATAGCGATTAACTTTGCCTTCCATAAGTCAGATTAGCTGCGAAGCGCTGATTATGGACGTTGGCATATCAGTTATGTTGATTAAGAGATATGTTGAGATATTAATGATGAAATATTATAATGCTGAAGACGTATTACCAATGCATTGTGAGATTTTAGCACGAGAATGTGCTTCTTTTTGTTGACTAGTGTGTGTGTGTGTGTGTGTGTGTGTGTGTGTGTGTGTGTGTGTGTGTGTGTGTGTAAATGTGTGTCTATTGTATAGTAAGTTGGTCAGAGTAGTTTTCCTGATATTAGATATATTAAAGTAAGTCATACCGTTTGTTAATGATCACATTAATTTAATTTCCCCTCTCTAAGTTTTGTCCATGCTTAATATTTACGTGAAAACTCGTTATTCTAATTGCATCACTTTAGTGTAAATTGTTTATGCCTGCACACATAAGAAATAAAACCACAACAAATCCAATATGGTTTTCCACTACTTTTGCAATATTTTATGTGAATTCTCATTCAATAAGATGATCTTATTATTAATCTGAATTCCTTAAATTCCTAACAATCTACATAACTTTTTGTGCTTAAAATATATCCTGGAAAACAAAGTCACATACACACATCCCATAACCCTTACTAAAACATTGACGCGAACCAATAACCTAAGAAACAAACAATCCAAGCATGATCAAATTAAAATAATAACCTCACTAATTCTCAGCTATATTTGTACTACGATTAAAGATTATTAATTTAACTCCTAGAGACAACACTAGAATATTTTCAACGTTCTTTCCAGTTCTTAAAATCCTCAACGCTAAATGTATTATTTTAATGATACCAACTTTAAGCCTTCATGATAAAATTTTCAAAATACAATTACATGTGAAGTTAACATAATTTCCTTTCAATCCAATGTTCATCCCAATTTTAAGTAAACAATGACTCTCTTATTACGTCCCCGTATTTACAGCTAGTTAGGTAATATTAAACACTGTTCATGAATATGCGAAGTTCATAAAGTCACCGATGATGACACACCCGGCTTCAAAATTTTAATTTCGCTACAAACAAAATAATACTCGGTATTTAGTATATTATATTGCTTGGTTTTGCTAATATAATCTCTCCAAACCCAAAATAATATTTAACCTTCTCTAAAACACAATTAATTAGTGACGATTCTATTTCAATTTGAAACTTCAGTGCAAATTATATATATTTGTTTCAATTTGTTTTACTCACCTTTCCCACGGCTAACAGCTAATCCATTTATAAACTCCCACCTTCATACGTTTTCCGAACACCTTTTTATTTCGATTATACACTTCTACCGTTTGCTTGAGCTAACTTTCACTATACCCAAACAACTATAATTTCCACCCCACAACTAACACGCATTTCCTTCCAAATAACACATTTATGTTTCTTCTTTGGCGTTACCTATTTAACGACTTTTCCATATAAAATTTTAGCTAATTACGCGACGCATAAAAGATTATTTATTCACTACAGTCAAGACAGACAGTGCAAAACCTAATGACATCAGTTCTTTGTATCAGCGTCTATCTGTGTGATATTGCCGATTTGTTTATTCCCACACCGTCTTCTGCACAGATCAGCTTAGCACGTCCGGTGCGACGAGTATAATTATTAGCAACCTAACATGACCAAGACAATGGACTTAGTAAATTTTTTTTTACTGTCCGTGAATCTACCTGATATCAATAACTAATTATTGTTAGGCAATGTTTATGTCTCAATGTTAAAAATAAATTATCGCTGCTTAAAGAGGAAGCTTGCATAAGCCAGGTTATTTGGCGCAGTGGCGTATTACCGATTACGTCCATTCATTATTTCACGAAAATAACCCCCCTCAAATGACATTATTTTTACACAGGTTTAATTCCCGACAGTCTGTTCCTAATTTCCTTTGAAACGCATTCCCGTTTCTTACCGTTTTTAACATGTAAGTTTCTCCCATTCGTAACGATACTTTTTCTTTTCAAGAAGAATCTGTTTTTTTTTTTTTTTTACTTTGAGTTGGAAAGATATTCAAACGGTACTTTCTGTAAACTTCTTAGTTTTCCAAGCTATTTCTTCTCCTAACATGCTTACGCCGGAAGTTCTCGCAACGCTGGTTTGGGAACCGCTGACACAGCAAGTCAGATGCAACAGCAAAATCACACGTGTAATAAGTAAAATATCCTTTGTACACGGTACGAATTTCTTCGCTGCTAAGAATGTTATACAATTGTAACATTTCTTATTATAGTCTTAATAAAAATTCACACTCCAACTTCAAGCTTTAATACGCCTATCTTATGTTATTCCCCTCCATGCTTTTAAAAATATACCAGTGGTACACCTTTTTTTTTCAATTCAATGTAACCTTATATTCTCTGTGCTTAAAAGTTATAAGTTATGATCATTGTAACCAAATGCTTAGGATTTGTGAAGATAATGTATGCTTGTAGTACCCTTTGACCTTAAGAACAACCGCGAGGCGTTCTTAGAGGCTATTTCTAAGTGTTTATAGATTCTATTAGTAATGTGTTCTGTTCCGAATCCATCGCAAGATTTTCGGAAACAGTTTTAGTGAATATGTATGCATATACCATGGTATCTTCAAGTTTCAAGCTTTCAAGCTATAAGAGTTTTTTTTTTTTTTTTTTTTGTATGAGCGACAGAGGGTACATCCTTTGGTGTTCGCGAGACCATTAGGTTGTGTATACCTCTCATGTTGATTTGATATAGATAAAGCTTTTATAATATAAAATGGGATTTTTCGCGCAAATGTTTTCCCTATAAACATTGCCAACATAAAGCTGTATAATTACTGATCAGTGTAAATAAAGAAGTTGTGAGGACAAAGTAGTATTAATGTTTAAGTATGAATGAGAGCTGCGCAGCGTGAATGTGAAGTTTTTGCTGTGGGGGAAACGTCCCTCAATCAGCTTATAGTGAAGAATGATGCTAGTATGAAAGAGAACAAATCAACACAAATCCTAAGATTTAATAAATAATTGTATTAACAATGATGATTCACTAGCAAGGAAAATGATTGAAAGCAAAATGAACAAAAAGAAAGGCACAGAATTTTTTTAACTAAGGTGTTACCTAAGGTTCCAAGTCATAAAATTCAGCTGTTTCCCCAATTCACCTTTAAGTATTGATAAAGAAATCCATGACTTATATTTATTGTCTATCAAAGCAGACTGATCAACTTGATGTAATTATCGTGGTATGCTATTCTAAGGGTACTTCCTCTTACACCAGTCAGTTTCTTCAACATTTATCGAACTTTTAATTCAGCGGGCAGCACATAACTCAAATACATCCTTTGACAATATTCATTAAGGATCTGATACATGACCAATGACCAAGATTAAACTAATCGTTATATCAAGTTCTGTTTACAGGTCACAGCACGATGAGAACTACAACCTACAAACCCCCCCCCCTTTCTGTTGCTATCACTCATAATTACCATGCTATAAAAGCATGCCTAAATTTGTTAGGGATTAATAAACAAGAGAAGACTTAATTATTGTCAATTAACATTTCATTTATAAGACAACCCAATACACTGTAATTTAACACTTGTTTTTAACAATCCAGTGACAGTAGAGTACATCATATCTCCAGATAATGAGATCGATATTGTTTATCGATATCTTTGATCACACTTTTTTTTTGCGAAAAGAAGAAAAGAAACATTATACCTCTTGTTTAAACAATCAGTGCTAAACCAGCAAATGTCAGAGTTACTTTTGCTATATTTATGTAAAAAGATAAAGTCATAGGATATCCTTATAGATTGTAAGATGATTGTATCAATGTGACCTCAATTACCGTGCATTATGAAGGTATGTTATGTAACTCTAGAAACAATTACTCCAGTATCATCAAGATTTATTGTAACAAAATAGAAAGACATGGTTAACTCTGATATTTGACTGATGTTATGACAACAGTAGACATCTGTTAGTCGTAGGTCTAATCCAGTATATAGATGCTATTATGGCAAGTCATTAGACATGATTTTTGTAAATAATGCCCTATAATTTATAACAAGTACTACTCATTAAATGACCTTCATTTTTCTTTAGTTAAATTATCAATAATACTACTAATTATGTATAATTCAATTGTATAATGGTCTTATGAAGAATATTTGTAATTTATTCCAAGTTTATCACTAATGTGTGAACAACCATACTTATGTGGAACATCTATGCAGTTTCCATTGGTTATTTACTTATGTTATTCAGCCATAAGGCAAACATAAAATTTCATTTTTCTTTACTCTATAAACTTTAACCAACTTTTTTTTCTTCCTTCTACCTCTAAAAATGGTTCCACATAAATTCCATACATGTTCCATTTATGTTAATTATATATAACCATAATTTGTAAATAGATATAAGAAATATTCGAAAATCCCTTTCATTTAATTACATTCCCGTGAACTTGAACCCATCCTCACCCCATAGAAATATTCTTGTGCATCAATCCTAACTCTGGATCATTTGTTTTCTGTTGCGGCATGGATGAACAAACACGTCGAAGCATCAGGAAACACCCCCACCATAAGGAGAAAGCAGAGGAGACACCAGGGTCCCTAGCAGTTACTCTTTCCTGGGAGAACCAAAGCACCCCAGATGACCAAGTATCACATCAGGAGTGGCAACCAAGACTACTCGCGTCTGGAAAGGCACTCAATCTTTCCAGAGGACCTCCTCAACTTCATGGACTCATGGCTTTCGCTGTGAAACCCTGGGTAAAAGCCAAAACAACTCTACCCAGCAAACTTTTACAGTGGCTCAAATACAATAACTTATAAGTCACTCTTTCGTGTTCTCACCTGCAAGAACTCAGATCCAGCTGAGGTAGGCGAGTGTAAACTAAGCGGACTATTCAATAAACCATAAACTCCACTTTCGAACTTTTCATCGGCTCTTCAGTACAGACTTTTCCAAGCAATACCAAAGAGCACCGTACGTTTGAACACGATATCATATAAACAGCAAGCCACAACCGAGGTTCTTCATCAGCTTCCCTGTTTTAAAAGACTAAGTACAAACTATCAACCTGGAGCAGGAAGCACATTAAACTGTTTTCTCTTTGAAGTTACATTACTTGTGACAGCTAGGGCCTTGTTAGACAAACTTAAAGCAGTAATTACAACCCTTCAGTGATCAAGTGTTGTGAAGTGTCTCCCAAAACTATAAACTCATAGTGGTGGAACAGTGTGTTTCTATGGAACTATGGACTTCATTCAGCGTGGGATACTTCGAAACCAACCCGCATCAACTCATTCCCATTTTCCTGTCCTCTGATTTTCTTTTTCAGGTGTTACAATTATGACTTGTCAAAAAAAATATGTACATGTAAATGTTTGTATGCTCTATTGCCTATGTAAGTGTAAATTATTATTTTATGTATGTAAAAATCTTGTTACCAGTCGTTTGGATTTGCTGAGGGCAGCAAAATATAGACGAAGGGGATGTGTTTCGTGTATAAGCTGAGCTAGATTTGGCAATTTCGGTATTCTGTAACATGTATTGATTCTAACAGAAATGTATGTCAAACGTAAATTCCGCTGACTGGCAGATTGTTGGCATAAGAAAATTATTCACATGTGACCCAGACTGATTCTGCTGACCTAAACATTCTCGGAATGACGCAAACGGTATTATGCAAAATTAATAGTTAGTAGGAATCGCTGAATTGACTTTTTGTAGAACCGCTATTTAAGCCTGGTAGAGTTAGCCCTCGGGGAAAACGTCGCAGGGATGTCAGAGGAGACTCTGTGTCGGTCCCTGTGAGAGGTAACAGAAGTATTTATCTGACAGGGTGTCTACGAATACCATAACCCCCGCCGGACTCAGCAGATTATACATCTCCGGACAAGCCCAGCTATACACCTGACACATCACCAACGGTAAGATTATATTAAATAATTATGTCACCAAGTATTACCAAAGCACCCCTGGTCTCTTCTAGACTCAGCGGGTACTCTGTATAATTATTAGATTTCTTAAAATAGAGTTAGTCGGTCTAGGTTGACTTTTTGATGTTTTATTTTGCTCTACCATCCCTATAGCTACACCCCCAGTTGTAGATTAGGTTTGTAAGTCTTTCAACCCCCCTTACAACCCTGGTATGCAACAATATGAACCACGGATCTTCTAGTTTTCGTCCAGCCGCTCTAACCATTTGAATAGCCAGATTTTAAATAACTGAGGTACAATACATGACACACTAAAGAATAAAATCGATCGAAAGCAGCGAAAAAGTTTTACAGAACAGTGCTAAAACGTTGCTGTAAGGAAGTAAAAGTTGGGTACCAACTAAAACAAATCTAACTAAATTCAGAGTTAACAAATGAAATGTATAAGGTGGACAAAGGTTTGCGTTAAACAAGACCATATTACCTATGAAGTCTTACCAAAGGAATTGAATGTAGAAATGTAAGAACTAGGGTCAACAAATGCCTTGATGATTGGATGCAACATACAAATAGAATGGATGCGGCAAGAATTCCTAAGCAGTCCTTTTAGGAAGGAGATAAAGAGGAGTACTGTGACGAAGAAATGGACGAAAGCTTAAACCCTGACATATAGAAGTATGTTTTATTACTTATTTCCCTGTAAGTAGAAAGAAAATAAGGAAATACTGTAGATTTGCTAGCTAATAAAAGCTGCCCCCTATATTGTCGCGGTAATGGGCACTGAAGTTTCGGTGCAAATAGATGGATAGTAGATAACGAACATGTGTAAACAGCTAGTGCCGGCAGGCAAGGTAACTGAGTCAAAGGCCTCGCCGGATAGATTAAGTTACGTTTCTGGAAGGTGATAGAATGTTCGAATTATGTAATTAGATGCTTGTTTCCAGGGACTTCTAGTAATTGACAGAACAGTCTGGTAATCATGAATGCAGATATAAAAGGGATTG
Source organism: Mantis religiosa (assembly GCA_030765055.1). NCBI lineage: Eukaryota > Metazoa > Arthropoda > Insecta > Mantodea > Mantidae > Mantis > Mantis religiosa. The sequence continues at coordinate 119,127,207 of CM060958.1, forward strand.
TGACACGCTAGCAGGACAGTCGTGGTTGTGAAACACTTGCTGTATAACAAGTGTGTTGAAAACTAATGTAATAAGCTGTCACGGTTTGTTATTGTGGTAGACTGATGGTGTATGTAACGTAATGCTGCTGTAATCTATAAGAGTATTTCTAGGAGAATAAAGGAGATTTTTAATTTCTGCAACTCGTCCTTTTATTCTAAGAACCCACAAAGTTACAATATGAAAGCAATGAAATATGTGAAATACTTTCTGCATAGGCGAGGGAATAATGTAACATTTCTTCTATATGAGTTCACGTGAAAAATTAAACACCCTTTATTTTTAAAAATGTTTACCTTTGTGAACCAGTACCTTTTGTGGCATGTATATTGTTGTTAGCATTAAGCAAGAACAAAGCAACCAGTAACTTATTTTTTTCCTTGTCTTCTAAGTATTTAGAGTTTCAGAATTATTGAAATCTATGAACGTCGTGTAAGCCATTGCAATTCATTGTATATTTTATTACACAGAATAACAAAATCACAAAGCCTATTTTAAACTAACAAAGTGAACAGGCATAAAGCATAATTAAAATATTTATTCCGTAATACATGTAGATTTTGTATTCAAATTTTCATGTTTTGGTAAAAGATTTACATTTTGGCAAACTTTCTTCATATTTTACTTTTCTCTCTTTATGGTTATTTCTTGTCTTTGGATTATTTAATCCACTACTGTTCTTGTGTGTGGCGATTAGATATAAACAACTGATGAAAAAGAATGTATGAGTGCTATTGCCCTTTGACTTTGGATGAAAACATGTAAACTGTTCCTCTAGAACAGCATTTGATTTTACTTGGTTATGGCAGCTTCGTAACTTGCCGTATTTTTATATTAAAAAATTTGGATCCAACATATTTCGCAAAACGTGTGCTTTCATTGATATCTGTCGACTGATTGATGCTGTTTGGACGAAGGTTCGAGCAATAACTAGCAGGTTTGTGTGGCACTTCCTGGATTTATCCATTCATTATGCGACGGCAGGGCATGTTGGAGCCATATGCTGGATTTTTGCGTGGCTAGATATCTGAAACATCGCACCACTCCAAACAGATGGTAATTTCCCAGTTCGCTATCACAGTTTGGGATGACAACATTAGGTTGAACCGAGAGCGAAGAACCGCCTTACATTCATACCTACCACCATGAACATAAACAATTTTAGCTATTGGACAATGTATATGTTCCTTATCTTATAGTTAGCTAACTATCTTCTGCAAAAATCTATTATATGTTTCAAATGGGATGATGTTTGTCCTTGAGCGCTGCTAGGACAGCAACCAATCGGAGTACTGCGGTGTTGTCGTATTGCATACCCCCTAAGTGTGACGAGCGCCAACATAATCAATCTGTAATAAATACTATCCGCGCTGAGACAAAAATTCAGATTTTGCAAATCCATGAGGAAGGAAGAGAGTAATGTACGAGGTCTGTTCAATAAAGAATGGTCATAATTTTTTACGGTCATAATTTTTCGCACTAAAATTCAATCTCATTATATTCTGTTAGCTTAATGTGAAACAAACACGTCGTAGTAATTTCATTGTTGGTACTCCTGGTTCCCGCCTGTGAGAACCAGGCAAGTTCAGACATGTTCAGTATCGCCTACCGCTGCAATGGAGGTAACATGCAGTTAAAGTTGATGTTAGAGGAAGATCTTGAGCTTCTTTCAAACGTAATCACTACTGATGACACTTGGTTACGTCATTTTTATCCTGAGAGCAAACAGTAATACTCACAATGCTCACTCTCCTTCATCACCAACCCCCCAAAAAAGCAAAAGTGGTTGCTTCTGCTGGGAAAGTCATGGGCATCTCATTCTTTGATATTCATGGAATGGTTTATCAGCATTTTGTACCTGCACACACATCAGTAACTGGACAATACTACAGGGATGTCCTGAAAACATTGCAAGTCCATATCAGGCGCAAAAGACCACATTTCCATGAAACAGGCTGGATGCTGCAGCATGATAATGCGCGGCCGCATATTGCCAATGTTGTTGCTGAATATCTTGCAAAAATCAACGTGAAGTGCATCCCTTACCCTCTCTATAGTCCGGATTTAGCCAAATGTGACTTTTTTCTATTCCCTAACTTGAAGAAACGCCTTCGTGGGGAGGCATTATCCATCATCAGAAGCAGTGGTGAAGGCTGCGGAGGCGATTTTGAAGGATCTCCCAAAAATTGTTTCCAGTTTGTCTTTGAAGACTGGCAGAAACGCTGAGACAAGTGCATAGCATTCAGGGGAGACTATTTTGATAAGGGCCATCAAAATTATGAGGATGAGTAAAGGTACGTTGTCAAAAAGGAATTGTGAGCGTTCTTTATTGAACGGCCCTCATATTTGACATAACCGTAAAACCCCATATTTTAGTTCAAATAGTTTTCCTAATAAAAATAAACTGCTATTATATTATAACATATAGTAACAATGCATGTAAAAATAGCATTATTGGTTGGCATATGTGCGTGTACGTATATTTCCAATTGCTAAGAACTAAAACGTAAACGTTTGACATGACGTGGTCATAGAATTGCTTTGAATAAGCCAACGTGTTTATTAAATTCGAACGAGAGGAAACATTACACTTTCTACTGGCCTAGCAGAACGTGTCTGGTCAGATTATATCTTTGTTTATGAATGGTACCGTAATCTCTATTTACTCTAGAGAGTTCAAAGCAGCATTATTCAGTTGTTCTTCCGTTTAAAAACCAGGGAAAGTGTATCAGCTGGATCAGCTTGCAGTGGGAATGAGACACGAGATATTATAAACCACCTTCCCCCTTAGCACTACCAGAACAATCCAATATAGTTAATGTGGACTAAAATTATGTTGCAAACAGACATAATACTTTTAAACTGACTGAAGTTGAACAACTTATTCTCGAAGAAATTGACAAGGAATACAACAAGACTGGGAAAACTGCGTAAGGCATCAGACAAACTATAAGAAGATGACTTTTGGAAAGAAATAGCACGTGACGGGATTTTGGAACCTATCATCATACGTTTGCAATACTCAGACGACGAAGACAATGACAATGACGAATTATTTCTTTGTAAGTAACATTCATGGTTATATGGATGCACCGCAGGCATTTTCGTTGGAATAAAAAAATAAGTAATTCATAAACTGTAATTATTTTTAAACTATATACTTAAAACATATGCGTAATACACAAGAAGTCTCGCAAGTGTGAGAGAGAAAGGGACATATTAAAAGAGTGGGGTAACGAGGTGGCAACGCTGTAGGCTCTAACGCATCTGATTCGCTACAGGCGAGAACTCTTCCCATTTGAAACACATAATAGCTCCTTTTCTCAAAATTAGCTTATTGAGATTGTCAGTATACCTACGGCATTCCAATGCTTTTAACCCCTTGCAGAAACAATGGAGTTATGTGCCAGGTCCTCAGCATTTTTATATAACCTATCTCCGAATGCACAGCTTCAGTATCACATATTGGCTAATAGATTAACGCGAGACTATATTTACATAACAAACTCCATTGTGGTAGTATAACTGGCCTCTGGTTCCCAAGATCGCGGAGTTAAATCCGGGGGAAGACGATGGATTTTACTTTTCCGGGAGTAAAAAGCCCTATCAAGGCTTTTATCCAAAGGAAACAAAGCTGGTGGTCCCATTTCTTAAATTTGCGGCACGTAACAGAATCTCAAATCCGATAAAGAAACCTCTGAGCAAGATAAAGCGCATTTCACACCCAAAATAGAATGGGAATATTTGCTATGCAAACCAAACCAGTTTAAAAGGCCTTCATAAACTAAAACTCAGAACTCTGTTTAGACGATGGGCTTCTGATCCCCAGGTAATGGGCTCCTACCAGGTCCAGACCGATGATTTTTAAGTGTAGGTAAAAGGGGCAATCCCATGTCAGTATATGTACTTACTGGTATGTAAAAGAACAAATTCCAGCGAAATTCCAACACACCGCATTGCGGATATAGTTCTGACAATTATAAGCTAACAAGCAGAATATATACCTCAAAGCTTGAAGTTTCTGTGAATAGCCTGCAAGGTCTTATTTATTCTGAATAATTCTATATATGTGTGGTAAACCATAAGGAATAAAAGACATCTTATTACATCAAATTAAGAATATTTTAATTACACAGATAAATATCGAATAAAAGTGTTTTTGGTATTAAATGTTCATTAAATCTTTGTTATTGATTGGAATTTTCAAATGCATTATATTTTTTCAAGTGTTAATTTGCTATTCGATTCTTTTTCCGTAGTGATACAAAAATACAACTTTACAGCCATCGTATAGGGACCAGTTGTCTAATGATCTGACTATTGCTTCGATCTATTGCCTATGTATCCACAATATTTATAAGTTAATAAAATAATTTCAGCAAACATTTACCTCAATTAATTTGATGGAAGTTATGTTAGAATAGTTTGTAGAAATGTGTGCATGTGTGTATGCGAGCGCGCGCGTGTGTAGAGAGAGAGAGAGGGGGGGGGGGGGGGAGCCTTGTGAGGTAAATACATCAAATTTGGTAGTTTTTAAAAGTTCGTTATAATTTGTTACACGAATGTTGGAATAGTTTGTAGAAATGTGTGCATGTGTGTATGTGAGCGAGCGCGCGTTTGTGTGTGTAGAGAGAGAGAGAGAGGGAGCCTTGTGAGGTAAATACATCAAATTTTGTAGTTTTTAAAAATTCGTTGTAATTTGTTACACGAATGTTAGAATAATTTGTAGAAATGTATGCATCTGTGTATGCGAGCGCGCGCGCGCGCGCGCGCGTGTGTGTGTGTGTGTGTGTGTGTGTGTGTGTGTGTGTGTGAGAGAGAGAGCCTTGTGAGGTAAATACATCAAATGTTGTGGGTTTTAAAAATTTGTTGTAATTTGTTACACGAAGAATGTAGTTTTCATCTCAAAATATTAATTTCATAATATGAAGATTTTGATAAACTATTACCCCAACAACAGCCCGCCTCGGTAGCGTAGATGGTAGCGTGACTGCCTCACGTTCAAGAGGTCCCAAGTTCGAATCTCGGTTAGGGTGAGTTGCCTGGATAAGGTTTTTTCCCGAGTTCTCCCTTATCCTTAAAGACGAATGTTGGGTAGCTCTAAGCTCCATGGACCCCGGGCTCATTTGAGCATCATTTCACCAATATCATTCATCGTCCGATATGACAACGTTGGAGGACGTAAATTACAAAAAAAGAAAAGAAAAAAAAACTGCGTCATTTAACAAGTTAGCTACAAGCTGAACTAATCCGATTATCCAATTCTTGAAAGTGTGTTTTATATAATACTGTCGCGAACCCGCATCTACGATCGCGTGACTTGTTTACACAAAAGAAACTGATAGGCGAGCAGTGTGAAAACCAAGAGCCGCGGACAAAGATAACAGGCAGATAAGGGTCTGCCGAAACAAACGAACTGAGATAAATGAAAATTTCTAGTTACCTGTGGACTGATAGAGATTGTTCGCGTTCTGGTTTTTTTTTTGGGGGGGGGGGGGCGAATCATCTAGAAATTATTTGTGAAGTATTTAAAGAGGCAACGATTGGCCAAGAGGGAGTTGCGAGTTGTTAACAGAGTAAGCACAGAACAGCTGAGAGTGTTGCTGAAAAGTTAGTTGTGAAACAGTGTTGTGAAATGAGAGACAGCCAGCTGTGTTGTTGTAACGAGAGCTAAGGATGTAATCTGCTGTCACTGTTTGTTATTGTGATCAACCTTGGTAGACTGATGGTGTATGTAATGTAATGCTACTGTAATCTATAACAGTATTTCTATGAAAATAAAGGAAATTTTTGTCTACAACTCGGTCTTTTAATTCTACGAACCCACAAAGTCACAATATGAACTGTTTATTGTTGAAACACTATTGCATTCGTCAAAGTATTAACTCAAAGTGTTTAAATGACTTTATTTTAATATGTTGAGGAATTGTATTTTGTACAATTTCTATAAATATCTTTGAAATTGCTAAGCTCAAATATATATTTTTTTAAATGTTTTAATGTTATTTTCATCAGTGTTTGAAGAAAACTTCCCTTGATATAGTGCTCCAGTTACATTAGCGTAATAATTTATTATTGACCGTCCATTAAAGTTCTGATGAAACAATCACGCAAAACTTTGGAAAGCCGTTCGTACATAACATGACCCTCAATTACTGGATTTATGTAATCAAAGGTGGTCAAAGATTCGCTGTGTAAACATTTAATTTTGGTAGCACTAATTGCATTTACTTTAAAGAAATGGTATTTGCTGAGTGGTTATTAGTTAGCGGATTTGCATGCAAATGATATACAGTTTAGTTTTGGTTCTAATATGGCATCGAGCTTTGATTATTTCCAGTTGTTTCGTGCTTATTCTGCGGTTAGATGAAGCTTTAGTTCAGCATGTAAATGCATTTTAAATGCATTGAGAATAAAATATACTCAATTTTAAATGTTTAAGAGTATTTAAAACAATTAGTAACAAAATCATATGTGTATTATGGAGACGGTTACATAGCCGTTATAGATAAAGCATAAAAATCGGAAAGGCTTGTCGGTTTTTATGTGCTCATAACTTCTCAATGTGACTCAGAGTAAATTTTAAATTATTCCTGTATGGAAGAGGGGAAAATTAAGCACTAAACTGTACGGAATTTTGTAGAGAAATTCTGACGCTTACACTTAAGTTCTATGAGAAAACATAAGTCAAAATGCATTGCGTTTGTAAAGCTAGTAAGTGGTTTAAAATTTCCCCAATAGCATTTGAAAACGTGTAAATATTGTCATCGATCCCATTGTTTCGTTGGAGCTGCAAGCCAATGACGGACACGCGTGGATAGGAAAGAAAGAGACAGAAAGTGGCGCGCAAAATTGGACGGTTGCCGAGAGAGAGTAAGAGACAGAATGATGTCTGGATAGTTCCGTCTTTCTCTTGCAGTATCACGCAGAGCTGGACGTTTGCCGAGAGAGAGAAAGAGAAAGAATGATGTCTGGATAGATCCGTCTTTCTCTCGCAGTGTCGCCCAGAATTGCACGGTTGCCGAGAGAGAGACAGAGACAGAATGATGTCTGGATAGTTCCGTCTTTCTCTTGCAGTATCACGCAGAGCTGGACGGTTGCCGAGAGAGAGAGAAAGAGAAAGAATGATGTCTGGATAGATCCGTCTTTCTCTCGCAGTGTCGCCCAGAATTGCACGGTTGCCGAGAGAGAGACAGAGACAGAATGATGTCTGGATAGTTCCGTCTTTCTCTTGCAGTATCACGCAGAGCTGGACGGTTGCCGAGAGAGAGAGAAAGAGAAAGAATGATGCCTGGATAGATCCGTCTTTCTCTCGCAGTGTCGCCCAGAATTGCACGGTTGCCGAGAGAGAGACAGAGACAGAATGATGTCTGGATAGTTCCGTCTTTCTCTTGCAGTATCACGCAGAGCTGGACGGTTGCCGAGAGAGAGAGAAAGAGAAAGAATGATGTCTGGATAGATCCGTCTTTCTCTCGCAGTGTCGCCCAGAATTGCACGGTTGCCGAGAGAGAGACAGAGACAGAATGATGTCTGGATAGTTCCGTCTTTCTCTCGCAGTGTCACGCAGAATTGGACGGTTGTTGAGAGAGAGAGAGAAAGAGAAAGAGAGAAGGAGAAAGAGAGAGAGAGAAAGAGACAGGATGATGTCTGTATAATTCTGTCTTTTTCTCGTAGTGGCGCGCAGAATTGGACGATTTCTGAGAGAGAGAGAGAGAGAAAGAGAGAAAGAGAAAGAGAGAGAGAGAGAGAAAGAGACAGGATGATGTCTGTATAATTCTGTCTTTTTCTCGTAGTGGTGCGCAGAATTGGACGATTTCTGAGAGAGAGAGAGAGAGAGAGAGAGAGAGAGAGAGAGAGAGAGAGAGAGAGAGAGAGAGAGAGAGAGAGAAAGAGAAAGAGAGAGAAAGAGACAGGATGATGTCTGTATAATTCTGCCTTTTTCTCGTAGTGGCGCGCAGAATTGGATGGTTGCCGAGAGAGAGAAAGAGACAGAATGATGTGTGGTTAGTTCCGTCTTTCTCTCGCTGCGTCGCGATTGTTATCGAGAAATCTACCGCATTCTAGAACAATGACTGGAGGTGTAAAATCGCGCAAAGTGTTAGAGCGGAGTCAGTTGCTAGTTGGGTTGTCGGCTGTTAGTGGTGTAGTTGTGTAGTGTACCGCAGTGATTTCTTTCGTTTGTTTACAGGCAGCGGGCAACGAGACGACCTTGAGGACTGCGTTTGTGTATGTTACGTCAATTTGCTGCCGCCAGGTTTGTACAAAGCGATTTTTACTGCAATAAAGAGCATTTTAAATTTCTGCAAACAAGACTTTTTGATTTACCAACCCACGAAGTCACAATATAATTTTGAAAATCCAGCTTCAGTTGGCCAATAAACTTCAAAAGCTTAAACCTTAGTATTTCTAGGAAATAATTATTTTTTCTGTAGAATCAAATGAAACGACTGAAATTATACCTGGAGGAAGAATGTAAACTTAAGTACCAAAGAGGAAAATCTTGAAGTTAACATTTTCATTGTAGTAAATCAGTAGAGCATATTTTCGAAATTCTAAGGACCTTAACAGAATAAATTTATACACTTTTTGAAAAATTTTATGCACAAATCACCGATGTCTAGTTACTGTATTTAGGTTCTTTGGAGAACAGATTTTAGGGGCGATGTTATCATCATCGATCCCATTACCATGCTGTGACATGATTGAGATACTATCCCTTCTGTATTGTAATGTATTACTACGTGGTCTAATCATTTGTAGTACAGAGAATGGGTGGAACATACAAAACCACTTTCTACACAGTTCTAATTTGATGAGAGAGAGCCACGTGTAATTTTACGCAGTTGATCACAATTCTGTTTATTGCACCTGATGGAAATAGCAATACCTCTCCAGGTGCCACATACAGGGCTGCCCTACAGAAATTCAGGGAACCTGAGGAACAAAATGCTTGATCAGACTAAAGAGTGCATTCCAGTGCAGCAGAGACTTAAACGAAAACTGGTCTGCTGTAAACAAAGACAACAAAGAGACACTTTCAACTTACAATTACATGACTATACTATATAAATATGAGGACGGAAAGCAGAACGAAAACGAAAGTTCAAGTAATAATGTATTTTTCTTTTTAATTTACGACCTATTGTGTCAAGTCATATCGGACGATGAATGAAATGAGTAAAATGATGCTCAAATGAGTCCGGGGTCCATAAAGCTTACAGTTACCAGACATTCGTCCTCTGGGAAAGGGAAAACCCCGGAAGAAACCTTATCCAGATAACACAGCATAACCGAGAATCGAACTCTGGACCACTTGAATGCGAGGCAGGCACGCTATCTTCTACTATTCCGAGGTGGGCACGAATGTATTACAGGAACGTTCCCATTCAACCGGGAGCTTTCCAACGTACCGCAGATTTGGTCTAGCTTAAGTTTCTCGTTCCTTTTGACAAAGCATATCAGATCCATAATGTGCCTATCCGAATCCTCATTGTGAAAATTATTCAAAATAGCTGTGACATGAAACAGCCGCTACTGTCTAACCACCACAAGAAGGCAAGCGGGGCCTGAAGAGGGAGAGGGGCTGGATCTCTTTGTCTGCTGTGGTAGTGGATCTGTTTACTACGAAGTAGTGTACCAGGGGGGGGGCAAAAGAAACCGGATTGTTGTCATAAAAACTATTGATAAACCGTTTTACAAAATTACTTCAGTCACCTTCCAAATACTCTCCATTACATGCGATGCACCTATCAAGTCTCTTTTCCCACTGTTGGAAGCATGTTTGGAACACTTCAAGTTTGATATTGTCCAGTGCCCTTTGCGAAGCTGTTTTTACCGCCTCCACATCGTCATAACGCTCCGCTTTTAGCGTTCTTTTCATTCATTGAAATAGGAAAAAGTCGCACGGGGCTACGTCCGCCGAATACGGAGCGTGGGGAACGACAGAGCACCTCTGAGATGCCAAATAGTGGGTCACTCTTAAGGCTGTGTGTGCTGGAGCGTTGTTGTGATGCAGAAACCAGTCACCAGATCGCCAAAGTTCCTGGCGTTTCCTCGTCACATCCTCTCGCAGACGCCTTAAAACATCCAAGTAAACGTGCTGGGTAACAGTCTGGCCAGGGGGTACGAATTCCCGATGCGCAGTTCCACGAACATCAAAAAAGACAGTGATCATCGTCTTCACATTTGACCTCGCTTGCCTTGCTTGTTTTTTTAGTCTGGGAGAGTTCGGAGTCCTCCACTGGCTTGACGCTTGCTTGGTTTCTGGGTCATACCCGTAACACCAACTCTCATCCCCTGTAATGACTTTGTTCAAGAAGTTTGGATCATGTGCAATCTCTGTTTTCAAGTCCTGATACACATTCATGTGGATGGTTTTGTGGTCCTGTGTGAGAAGGCGCGGAGCAAATTTAGCAGCAACACGTCTCATGTCCAAATCCTCCCTCAAAATCCGCTGGCACGAGCTCCAGCTGATTCCTGTCGCTGCTGAAATTTGATCGATCGTTTGGCGAAGATCCTGGTTGATCTATTGGCGGAACTTTTCAATGTTCTCCTCATTTCGCGATGTTGAAGGGCTGCCAGAACGAGCTTGCTCTTCAACACACATCTCACCACGTTTAAGGTGCCCAAACCACTCGAAAACCTGTGTGCGGCTCATATCGTCTTCCTGGAACGTTTTCTGAAGCATTTGGTGTGTCTCCGTTGTACTTTTTTTAAGCATGAAACAAAATTTCACACACACTCTTTGTTCTTTTAAAGTCGCCATAACGACTTCGCAGAGGTAAACCGCCGACAGTCAGAGAAATACAATATCACACTTGCACATTCAGCTCTACACTGGCGCCGTCTGCACAGCTGTTATATGAAAGTCTCTACTAATACCGTCTAGCGTGAGAACTCTGCACTACGTCTACGAGTGGCAGCGCCCTCGGAGTCCGGTTTCTTTTGTGTCCCCCCACGTATGAGATGAAATGTGTAGTGTTTAACGCCCGCTTTTACTACATACGGCACCGCAGGCGATGACACTGATGATACATGAGATGAAGATGGAGCACCGGTGGAATGAGATGGCGGTGGAAACCGGAGATCCCGGAGAAAACCCCCAGCGCCATGTTGTCCACCACAAATCTCACTTTGCGGTCGCCTGGGATCGAACCCGGGCCGCCTTGGTGAGCCCCACGTATGAGGGCCCATGCTGCCAGATCTAACGCTCGTTTCAGTAAACGGCAGTGATAGGTTTTATGTATGGGTGAATTATATGACAACACTGGTATTTTAGATGAACCTAGCATGCTTATCATATCCGGACGGCAAGCATAAACATTATGCGGATAGCAAACGTGATTACGTACACATTCCTTTGCCTTACCTTTCTATGTTGTGTGGACAGTGGAGCTCTCTCTCGTCAAAACTGAGAAGGAGAATCCTGAGGAAATTTTAGCTAAAGTGCGTTCTGTCACGTTCTGATTCAATGAGTGTTAGTTCTTCTGGTGTATATGTCACATAAGGTTTATGGGCAACACATATGGCTATGTATGGACTTATAATATTTATACATCTTTCTGAATTGCTCGTACTCTTATTTTCTTCTCCACTAATCCTGCCATTCCATTTTTTTTCTCCATCAGTTCTTTTGATTTCATTCCCGTCCTTATTTCCTGCTTCCAAATATTTCTGGATCCATCCCTTTGCCGCCTTCATGATTTAGGAGTAACATGCTAGCCCATGATCCCCGAGGTCATGGGTACAACCCTGGTAGGGAACGATGGATTATTTTGGGCGTAAGAATTCTTAGATGACTTCCTTCAAAGGGAAGTAAAACCGGTGGCTCCATGTCATGAATTTACGACATGGAAAAAGAAATTTAAGCCTGATACATAATTAAGCTGTCTTTTCCACCAATATAGAATGAGTCGCTGAGAATGGCAGTAGTCTAAGGGCGTCCGTAAATAAAAACTCAATTTCAGTTTCTATCCCTTCCTCTTTCTTCAAGTGAACACTATTTCCAAACGTTTATTGCCCGGATGTGCCCATGAAAGTTCAGTTGTCAATATGTTACACATGCTGCCACAGAATTCTTAATATTTTTAAATTTTCTGTCCTCCTTAAAATTTCTTCCCAAGTGCTTTATAATTTTCAGTTTCTTGTTGATTTGCATTTAAAGTTCAATCCCATTCTATAAATAATACGTCTTTATTGAACTTCCAAATTTCAGCCTGATATGCAACGGCCCTTGTATGCTGGTAACTTAATTTCTGTTGTTGTATTTTTGTTCCATAAAACATTATTTCACATAATTGTTGTTGATCTACATTTGTTAATTCTGTTATTAATGTCATTCTCCTGTTTATTTTCTATATTCATTTTACTTCATAGGTACTCAATCTTCGCAAACCTCAATGAAACCTCACTGATCCAACAAAGCTAAATCTTAAATTATATTTGAACAATATTCTAGGTGGAAACGTAGAGTCAGACTGAAAAATTCAATGCTATAACCGGGATTTGAACCACGGATCTTATGGTCTCCGTCCAGCCGCTCTAAAAATGTGTAGTGTTTAACGCCCGCTTTTACTACATATGGCACCGCAGGCGGTGACACTGATGATGCATGAGATGAAGATGGAGCAGTGGTGGAATGAGATGGCGGGGGAAACCGGAGGTCCCGGAGAAAACCCGCCCCAACGCCGTGTTGACCACCACAAATCTCACTTTGCGGTCGCCTGGGATCGAACCCGTGCCGCCTTGGTGAGAGCCAAGCTGTCTAACCACTGAGCCACGACGTGGCCTCCAGCCGCTTTAACTATTGAGCTACTGTGGCCAACGTACCGATACGACACTAAATTCTAGTCGACTCGTGTTTTTTCCGGTAAACCACTAGGAGTTCTCAGAAACACATGAAACAACTACCTTAATGACAACTTACAACATATAAGTACTTTAAATATCGACACGCTGGCTATAGTAGCTCAATGGTTAGAGCGGCTGGACGGAGGCCAGAAGATCCGTGGTTCGATTCCCGGCTATGGCACTGAATTTTTCAGTCTGAATCTACGTTTCCACACTTTAGCCTACACATTGCCAGTGTGAAAGAACAATTAATTTCCATTAATTGACCTAATAGTGGTTAACTATAAAGCCCGGGCCTTAAAGTACTTACAGCATAGTAAGTCACCATTAAGGTAGTTGTCTCATGTGTTTATGAGAATTCCTAAGTGGTTTACCGGAAAAAACACGAGTCAGTTGGAGAATTTAATGTCATATCGGCAGGTTGGCCATAGCAGCTCAATGGTTAGAGCGGCTGGACGGAGACCAGAAGATCCGTGGTTCAAATCTCAGCTGTGGCATTGAATTTTTCTGTCTGACTCTACGTTTCCACACTTTAGCCTACAGACAGCCAGTGTGAAAGAATAATTAATTTCCAATATTCTAGGTATTGTTACAAAAATAATAGCAAAATTACAAAGAACAGCAAAATCTATTAGAAGTTAAAAGCAAACACTAAAGAATACCAGAAAAGCCTAATTCATAATATGGAAATTATAGTAGTATGAATACTGGAATCGGAATATAATGGGTCTGCATTAAAAAAAAAAAAAAAAAAAAAAAAAAAAAAAAAAAAAAAGTTCACTCTGTAGAATGTTGAGACCTGTATTATGTTGGCTCAGTTGGAGAATATAAATTACTAATAATTAGCACTTCTTTATCAATATGTGTTCCTGTTCTCGTTCCCGGGATTTTATGAACCAAAAAGTGGTATAATGTTTTGCTTCCCGTCCCACTCCAGTTCTGGTTTTCGTTCTCTATTAGTTGTGAGCCACCCTTAAGAATTACATTAACTGCGTTGATCCTCGTATGCCAAGTACTGAAAAGTTAATGAAATTGTTGAGCTTATTTCCATAACTCTTCTCAAGTATTCATCTAGATTGGACTGAACTGGATTGGACTAAGGGATTCGGCACGAAGATTCAAACATGTTCTATTGTACCTATGTCCTCAAGTGAGGCATCCCTGGGAGGAAAAATGAAGTGAGAGTAGAAGAGGGCGGTCGTCTCAAGGAGTCACAGCAGTGCAAAGGGCAGGCTCCCTACACTTGACCAGTTGGAAATTCCCTAAAGGCCAGAACAACCGGATTTCACCCTAGTGTGGTCCGGAAACGGCCGCATTAGACCGGATTAGGAGAACGGAGACCGTCCTACCGGAGGAGTAAGTTTTACCTAAAGCATATCATCCTGCCATGCACCACCGGGACTCGCGCTGACACTTCTACCCTGAAACAGACCACCAGATGAGAGATGATGTGAAATGATAATGAAGATGAAATGGAGGGACAGGAACTTCGGAAGATGTAGGTAACTTACCCCTCGCGCCCCGGAAAACCTCCGAAAAAGTCCCATGGGTCAGGTAGGTCAGCCACGGTAATCGAACCAGGACCTGCCGAATGCGAGCTACAGACGAAACAGCCTGAGCTATCCCGCTCGGTTAGTGTTTATCTAAGTTGTTTCCTCTTCTGTTTTTCTATGTGGACTGCTCAACTTTAATAGGAGGACCGAGAGTGTCTTAGCAGTATACTAAGTGATATTCTTGTAAGGGTACTCTTTAAAATGCTCCAGGAAAGAATGAATCGACTGGAAATCCATAACTTGCGGCTGTATTTCCGATTTCAACATTTGCTGTAAAGGGACCAGAGAACAAAGAAAATACCGTCGTAGTCAGATATACCTTAAGTCTTTTACGAAATATATTTCGGATAGCTGACATCAAAGTTGCAGCTGATACAGTTATCAATTGTGACATTTGCTGATTAGAAGTGAACAGAGGTGTGGGAAGCTAATTTCCTACTCGAAGTTTTCTTCTTCTTCACTTCATGGCATAGGCAATCAAGTGCCTGTTCCGCCTTTGAAGTCCTCCAGCCATCGTTTCCTGGGTCTGCCCAGCGATCTCCTACCTTTAGGATGATTCTGTAATACTTATTTTGTAAGTCTATTATCTGGCATTCTTTCAACATGTTTCTTCCATTTTTGTTTCGAGATCTTTTAACCTATCATTCATACTAAAAATGTCCAGCTCTTCTCTTATATTTTCATTTCTTATTAAGTCCCTCTTCGTACATCCTTTCACACTTCTCAATAATTTCATTTCTGAAGCCTGTATTTTACTCTGTTGCTTTTTAGTTAACGTCCTAGTCTCACTTCCTTATGTGTACAGCCGTAACTTTGTAGAACTTTAATTTTGTTTCTTTACGTATTTTGTTTCTAAATGTTCTATTTATTGTTCCACACACTCCTTGAAATTTGCATATTTTATTGTAGACATCATATTCCTTGTCATAACTAACATCAGTTCCCAAGTAGTTAAAATGGCTTACCTGTTCAACGCAACGATTATTTGTAGCTATTTTTGTTCTAATTGGCTCTTTCCCAATGAATGCCATTACCTTTGATTTTATAAAAGAAATTTTCATATTATATTGCTTACAAAGTTCACAGTTTAAAAACAGATTTTTGCAGGGCAGACTCGCTATTTTGTATAATAACTAAGTCGTCAGCAAACAATAAAATATTTAAAAAGTTTTTATTTGAAATTTTAAAACCTACATTCACTAGCTGCTTCCATTTGCACACTACGTCATCAATATACATACTAAAAAGTGTAGGTGATAAAGTACACCCTTGTCTGACACCCTGATCAGTAAGAATGTTTTTAGAAATTTTACCATTGTTCCTCACATTTATTTTTGTTTGGAAGTAGAAGCATTGTATCATTTATACTAATTGTTGTGGGTATCCTCGTTCTTCCAATATTTGCCACATTTTGCATTGGTTTATCCTATCGAAGGCTTTTTTAACGGCAATAAACGCCATATGCTTTTCTTTATTAAACTCCCTATGTTTTTCAATTTGTTGCTTAACAATAAAAATGTTATCTACACAGGATCTGCCTCTTCTAAATCCAATTTGTTCTTCCGAGAGCAGACATTCAGCAATATTCTGCAACCTTTTGTTTATTATTTTAGCAAATATTTTATAAGCCGTATCCAGTAGACATATTCCTCTGTAATTGCTACAGTCATTCCGTTTCCCTCCGTAAAGATAGAGATAGTTTGGGCTATAAGCCAATCTTCTGGGATACATTGCTTCTTATAGCACATATTATAGAAATGTAGCAGTCGGAGCCTTAACAATAACTCCCCATATTTAAATAACTCTGCGTTCAATCCATCTTGGCCCTTTGCTTTCCTAGTTTCCTTTTAGTTTTTATGGGTGCTTCTTCTAATTCTTCAATTAAAATTGAATCCCCTTCATATGTGACGTTGTGACTGTGTTGTCGTAAAGTGCAACCATCAACAAAGTGTCACAAAATATCATGCTTGCTCTGAAGTATAACTGCGCAATGACCTTGGAGTGACTGACTCTTGCCAAAACGATAATTTGAATTAATTAGCCTGTTCTCATTAGCTCCTCTTTCTGACTTCGTCTATTATTACTATTATTATTATTTTTTTCCCCGGTTAGTGGGCAAGGGCTAGGCCGGTTTCTCATCTACCGCAATTTTCTTTCATTCGTTTAGTTTCTTTTTGACCTCATCATACCTTTGAAAGAGGTGTGCTTGGCGTATTGCGGTACCAACAGATATTTGCGCAAAAGAGCCTTTTATTATCCATCAATCCGCAAGAATGATTTATAGATGTTTGTTACTGAGACACATAGTAACAGTACACATAACAAATGAGGTAGCCGTGAACGACTCCTCTAGCCAAATATGGCAGGATCACTGTAACACAAACTTATGACTCTTCTGGGTCATCTGTACTGGAGAGGTCACTGAGGAGAAGATCTTGTGGCAGTCTGCGCTTGAGGCGAGTTGGTTGGCTAGTGCGAGCGCCGAGATTTACGTAACAGCTCCAGGGACCTCCTGGAGGTGATAAAAGAAAGGTCGTGCCAGCCGACGGATGGCTCAGAACGACTACTGTCAGTGAATATTACAGGGCTGCCTGTTCAATGAATGTTCATCACTCTCTCTAGGCAACTTTAGCACGAAATGAGTCTTCGAGTTAGTGTGCCTCCTGTGGTGCATTCAAAGTATTTTTTGTTCCTTGGTGGTTGTAGCCATAATAGGTTTATGCATATCTCAATGCACAAAGAGTATCTTCATTGTACATTCTTTTATTTTCGCTTAACTACATTGCAGTAAATTGTCGAAAATGGTGATCAAGATTACAAAATGGTTTTCTTGGATTCATTTTTCGTTCAAAGTTGACCCTACACGCCTGAGTTTATTCAGAAAATTGTGGCATGATGGTTACTCTGCTAAAATGTCTAATGGTATTCAACGTCCATTCTTATTAACGTCCATCCTTACTACTACAGGTGGTGAAAACTAAAGATACTGAAATTATATTTAGGGAGAAAATGCGATAGGTTTAAGTTTCGGCTAGCTCCTCGGCATTTGCGAAAATTATAAGGAAATCTCTCAGTTAGGGAAGACGGTCCTAACTGGATTTGAATCGCATACCTCCCACTCAAAATTCCATATCTTAAAGACTTGGGCTACCTGTGTCGGTTAATTGCAATACCCAGAAACTATTTATACAATTTTGGTGATATTTTCTTCAATGGACTTACACGTAGTACAGGAAGTCACCTACCCACGCGAATGATGCATAGTTTATCATTACAGCTTGGCATTAGTCTATTTTATTCCTTTGTTTAGAAACAAATCACATGTTTGAAAAGCAAAGTCAGACTGAAAAATTCCTTAGCCCGGATTTGAACCACGGATCTTCCGGTACCATTCGGCTGCTCTTTAACTATTGAGCTACTATGGCCAACGTGCCGATACGACTCAGAATTCTCTAACTGACTCGTGTTTTTTTCCGGTAAACCACTAGGAGTTCTCAGAAACACATAAGAAAACTACCTTAATGGCGACTTACTATGCTCTAAGTACTGTAAGGCCCGGGAAATTAATGGAAATTAATTGTTATTAATTAATTGTTCTTTCACACTAGCCATGTGCAGGACGCACTATGAAAGGGTAGAGCCAGACTGAAAAATTCAGTGCCATAGGCGGGATTTGAACCACGGATCTTCTGGTCTCCGCCCAGCCGCTTTAACCATTGAGCTACTATGGCCAACGTGCATACATGAGATTAAATTCTCCAACAGACTCTTGTTTTTCCCAATAAACTACTAGGAATTCTCATAAACACATGAGATAACATTGTATGTAATATAATTATGTAATGATGATTAGTTATTAACCCTATATCAATATTATGACAAAGTTAGATTGGATTATGCTACGGAGGGGGTTCGGCACTGCCATGCCATGCCATACCATATGGTGCTGGCTGGCTGTATTTAGCCAGCAGGATTTTGCTGTGTGCCCACCCGTTAAGGGTTTTACTACAGGTAAGTTATTGAATTTGGGATGTTGAAGGGTGAGATGTAGGTTTTTAAATTTGTGTTATTTTATAAGGTTACAGTTTTGTACCTAGGGGTTGAAGGACAGGATGCAATGCCTTGCACCCTGGTGTTTTAGTTTTGATTTAATTTGGGGGGAAATTTTGATGCCAAACTGCTTGGGAAAATTATGTGGAGCTCAGCTTTAGCTGCTGTTAGGATTAGCTCCCGGGTTATCTCGGATGCCCGCAAGTCATGCGGGGTAACCGGTGCTGTCTAGAACGGCGTATAGTGGGGTCATAATCTCCCAATGATCTGATAAGGGCGCTTCTATGATTTGATTTTGATGCCCGGCGCCTAATTTCATCCTCCACATATAGAATACTCGAGGCTTCCTGAAGCTATCTGGTAGGAAAATAACGTCCCACAGAATATATAGACCTGTGTCCTCTATTCTGTGCACGTTGAAGACATGCTAGTCAGCAGTCAGCGGCCATGTCCCAGATCTCGCAGGCATATAGCATCAATGGGATTACCAGCGCTTGGAAGAGGTATAACTTCAGGCCAACTGGCATCGAGGTCGACCCCAGCATTGGATACAGAGAAGCAATTGCTCCCTGTACCTTCGCCGATAGGTCCCTGATGTGCTGGCGAAAAGTTAGACCTCTGTCCAAGTTGACACCTAGGTACTGGACGGAGTTGGTCCACTCTATCCTTCGACCTTGGTAGCTGAAGTTGGGGCAGTCTGCGGGGGTGTGGTGTTTCGTGAAAAGTATGGCGTGGCTTTTGTCCGGATTAACGGACATCCGCCAACGCCTACACCACTGTTGTGTTAGACGGAGACGTCTTTGTAAGGGGTTGAAGGCCCTTAGGATGAGTTTTTCTTTGCAGAACAGAAGCACGTCGTCAGCGTATTGTGCTATTTCGACTCGTGGCTCCGTTGGGAAATCTGCCATAAAGACGTTGAATAAGATGGGAGTAGGTACAGAGCTTTCGAGGACTCCGCCTCTCGCTGTTTTGAGTGTTGATGTTTTCCCCGCGACTGTGGCTTTGAATGTGCGGTGTCGCAAGAAGCTGTGTAAGGTGTTGATAATTTGAGTTGGGAGCCCCAGGTGTATCAGTCCGGCGTGCCAAGTCGTAGAGAAGGCCTTCTCGACATCCAACGAGACCGCAGCCGTGAAGGCGCCTTCCTGGAAACCCAGGGCAGCAGTCTCCACCACACACAGCAACTGTTGGACTGTCGAGTGCCAAGGACGAAAACCAAACTGAAGGGCGGGTATGGCTTGAATGTCTCCCAATATTAGGGACAAGCGGGTGAGAACCAACCTCTCGAGAATTTTCGAGAGGGTAGAAAGGAGGCTAATGAATCGGTAGCTGGAAGGATGTACCGGATCCTTCCCAGGTTTCAATATGCAAATCACCCGGGCCTCTCTCCACTCTCGTGGAAAGTACCCTAGGTTGAGGCACATACTGAAAATCCTAGTTAGGAAGAGAACCGCGTTGAAGGGAATTCGACACTGCGATCAGACTAGATCTGTTATGTAAGTGAGGCATCCCCGGGAGGAAGGATCAGGCGAGATATCGCCTAACGTGTCACGACAGTGCAGAGGACAGGTTCCCTACAATTGACCAGTTGGAAACTCCCCGGCAGGTCATACAACCGGTATGCCACCCATCCTGGTCCTGGAATGGCCCACCAAACGGGCTCGGAACCGTCGTACTGGAGAAGCAAGTGTTTACCAGGTGCGTACCATACTGCCATGCAGCATCGAGACTCCCGATGATATTTACTACCCTGAATGATACCACCAAATATGAAAAGATAATGGTCATGAAATGGAGGGACAGGAAATTCGGGAGGTCCCGAGTTCGAATCTCGGCGAGTCACCAGATAAGGTTTTTTCCGGAATTTTCCCTTATCCTGTAAGACGAATGTCAGGTTACTCTAAGTTCCATGAACCCCGGACGCATTGAGCATCATTTCACCCATTTCATTCATCGTCCGATATGACTAGATGTTGGAGGACGTAAATTGCAACAACAACAACAACAACAACAAAAATTTGGAGGATATAATTAACCTACCCAGCATTCGCCTAGCAATGCGGTAAAGCCCCCTACGGGAATCGAACTGGATCTTCCTAATACGGGCCACAAACGAAACCTGAGCCATTCCTCTCGGTGATGGCAACTTTAGAATTGCAATTAATATTTCTCGCTCTGAGAAAGTCAATGTTGGCAATATCCATTAGGAAATTTATAATACCGGCATTTCTTTTCTGACTTCAGGATTTGCGTTGTTTCCTCAGCTAATAAATTAATAACTACTTAGCAAATTAAACGTCAAATAAATGGTCAACAACAAAAAGTTTAATCTCTTAGACTAAAGGTTCGTTAATATGATGGGCTTACTATTTTCTGTTATTCACTTGGGAAAACAAGCAGTACTGACATAAAAACAGTAGACTTATTTGCAAGTGCAATAATAACATATCCAGCAACAATACTAAATAATACACTATAATTACCAGCCAACATAGAGGTGCAAATAATATATCGAACAAAGAAATTGCTCGAAAATTGATAATAGATTTTGATATAAAAATACAATGTGACTGAAGAGTGTTAAGGAAATCATGCTTACGGTTTGCATTAATTGAGAATTAATCTAATTAATTTAATAAATACGTTATTTTTGTATATTTAACACCATTTGTGTACTCTCCTATTTTGTCAAAATGTCTTTCTACGTGGTAAATGGATAAATGAGTACCTTTAGTGCTTATCATTATTGATAGTGGCTATATTAATGTCTATTTTGAGCGTCATGTAGTCCCTGTTTTAAGTTGTTGATACCCTCTTCTTCTTCTTAACTCCATGGTTTGTGTATATCGCCCGTTCCGGCTTCATAGATCTCTACAGCGTTTCCTGGGTCGTCCTCTGTCTCTTCTTCCTTTTGGATTATAGTTTAATACTGCATTTGGATATCTTCCATCCTCCATTCTTAATATATTTTCGTGCCATTGTTGCCTTCGTTCTGATATTTTGTCATGGTTTGGTTCGATTCCTAATTCCTTTCTAATATCCTCATTTCTTATTTTGTCCAATATTGTACAACCTTTAACACTTCGTAAAAATTTCATTTCTGCAGTCTGTAGTTTATTTAAATCCTTTTGTGTTGGCACCCAGGTTTCGCTTCCATATAGTAAAGTTGCAACAGCCATTACCTTATACATTTTCATTTTTGTATCCCTTCTCTCTCTGTTTTTAAAAGTTCTTTGGATTGTCCCACATATAGCTCGGAATCTGTTTACTTTTTGTTCTATATCAGCACTGTTTCTAAAACTTATGTTACATCCTAAATATTTAAAACTCGATATTTGTTCTAAAATCCTATTTCCTAAAACAATTTTTGATCTTACATTATAATTTCCTTTAAAAGACATAATTTTCGTTTTTTCTTCTGATATTTTAAAATTATACTTTTGTACTACATTATTTAGAATATAAACTGATTTTTGCAGTTGATTTTCATTCCAATGAATCAATAGTTGGTCATCCGCAAACAGCAGGTATTAATATAAATATTTTCTTTTATTTTGATTCCTGGGTCTACTAAATTCTTCCATTCGTTTAGAATATCGTCCATATATATACTAAAAGAGTAGGTGATAAGCTACACCCTTGTCTTAGTCCAGTATTGGTAGAAATTTGGTCTGTTAATCTATCCCCAGTATCAATTCTTATAGTTGTGTTTGTGTATATGCCTTTTATGGCATTAATAGTATGTGGTGGGTAACCCTTACTTTCTAATATTTTCCACAGTTTTGATGTATTTATTCTATCAAACGCCTTTTCCAGGTCAATGAATGCGATAAGTGTTTCCAAATTCTTTTCCCTTCGTTGTTCGATTATTTGATTAAGGACAAATACGTTATCTGGACGGGATCGGCCTTTGCGGAATCCACTCTGCTCCTGTAAGGCATTCTGTAATAGTTTTCAATCTATTATTTAGTATATATTTTGTATCCTCTTTTTCTTTATTAAACCTATCCCAATATAATTTCCCCAGTTTTTGCGCTCTCCTTTTTCGAATATATGTTTAATTAGACCTATTGACCATGATTCAGGTATTTTACATTTTTCCAACAATTATTAATTAAATGTAGTATTCTTAATTTGCACATCATTCCACTGTATTTTATAAGTTCTCCATTCATTTCATCTATTCCTGGTACCTTTCGATTTGTAATAGTGTTCAATACATCGTCTAATTCTGCAAGGTTTATTATGTGCTAGTACCTATTGCGTTTATCTCTACTGTTTACCAACAAAAACACAATTTTACTCTTAATGAGCTACAAATTCCTATCCAATACATCTGCCAAACTCAATTGATGACACAGGTAACTTATTTCAAGTAAGCTGAAGAACAACTTAGGAGAATCGACACTGTACAACGTCTAGTTGAACCACAAACTTATTTTAGTTCATCCAACACTAATGTGTTAACATTCATCATCCGAGCATTAAACTTTCTGGCTTCCAGAAAACCATCAAAATATTTAACGGTCCTTTTTATTGATTTTAAAGGAAAAATTGATAATTTTAGTGTTTTTTAAAATTGTTGCTAGAAACACTTTATTTTGTACAATATTATTTGAATAAGAAATTATCCTGATAACACTTACGTAGAATCTAGCTGTTTAATGACCAACCACTGCCAATTTACCTTTGATGGCTGTTCAAAAGCCATCAAATTTAATGTATGTGTATTGAAGATCTGATAATAAATGCTATTTATTACAATTTTAATATAAAACGTTGAGACATACTGGCAAACGCCTAGTGAAAGTTTACAAAAATAAATAAAAACTACCACATTGCTTTTGTATACACACATTTTTCAGTTTTCTAACTGCAGGAAAGTGTTTGAGATTGAATCATATATACCTGCGTTGTTTTTCATGTTGCCTGTATATAATGTGTCTCTTATGTACAATATTTGAGTATATACTTTCGCGAAGCCGTTATCTGTAATAGCAGGGCTAGTGTACACAAAGAGCCGGCAAATAAAGATAGCGCAGGTAAAGGACTTGCCGGCGCAGATTAAGTTACGCATCTGGAAGGTTCGGACTTCGTCATTCGATGTCTTGTAATTCCAGAAACATCTAGTGATTGTACCGAACAGTCGGTTTCTGGTTTGTCCCAGAAATCTCTCGAATTGATGAATGAGGTATATAAGAGATTGTGACACGCCAGCGGACAGATGTAAAACAAGAGCAAGTCGCAAGGGGTCCTAAGTAGAAAACAGCTGTAGAGTACTTTAGCGAGAGCTGATGTTGTAAACTGATGTAATCAGAACACTGTTAGTTATTGTCATCGACCTTGGAAGAGTACCCGCCTCGGTAGCGAGGTGGTAGCGTGTCTGCCTCACGTTCAAGAGGTCCCGAGTTCGAATCTCGGTCAGGGTGAGTTACCTGGATAAGGTTTTTCCGGGGTTTTCCCTTATCCTGAAAGACGAATGTCTGGTAACTCTAAGCTCTATGCACCCTGGGCTCATTTGAGCATCATTTTACCCATTCCATTCATCGTCCGATATGACTAAACGTTGGAGGACGTAAATTACAGAAAAAAATGACCTTGAAAGATTGTGTTGTATATCTGATGTAATGTTGTTCCGTGAGAATTGAACAGTGTATTTCTACGGAAATAAAGAATATTTAGAATTTCGGCAAATTGGACTTTTAATTCTACGAACCCATAAAGTCACAATATGTTATTAAACTGTACGCCTCTTTGACATGTTCAACGTTTAGAGGCCTTTGTAGCTACTACTGAACTCAGTGAACGCAAATCAATCTAATGTAATAAAAACTAGGTGCCTGTAAAACTGAATATGTTAAAAAGAAAATAATCGAATTATCTTTTTGTCCCTCTTTTATTTCATTTGCAAGCTTTACTATTATGTTGGACTCCTCTCTACTCTGTTATTTGTGTTATTTTTTGAAGTATAGAAGTTGGGAATAAATGTTACCTTTTGAGATATTTAACGTCAACATTTCCCTTATGAATTATAAAAGTTACCGCATTTTGTCAAACAAATGAAATCTAACCCTGTTGTTTCCTTCAAGCTTTACCAGTACCAATGCCCCTTCAACATCAAACGCCTGGAATCTATTGTCCGTAAACAGGCCGCTAACCCGAGGGCTCTGTCACTGTTAAAAGCTTCCAATGTTAAAGAGAAATATATAAAAAAAAAAAAAAAAGGAAAAATAAAATTGCGAGACGTTTTAAGCAAACAACGTACGCTCTCTCACTATGGACAAAGTGCGCCGCTATTTTTTTGCTCAAGACAGGGAGATTGTCATTTAAAAATCAACAATCATTTTATAAGCAGTGGCGTAATGGGACAAAAGAGTACCGTGCGTTCTAAATTTTGTATACACCTTTGTCAAAATTTATCTGTAGTAATACTGTATAGTTTATTTTCACATTTCTCACGTGTAGTATGAGAAAGATATTGCATTCTACCTTAAAGTATGATATCGACATTTCATTGAAAATGCATATGTTCAGATCCACTGTATAAAACAGAAGTATTTTTAGAAGAACCTTCGTGTGTTCCCGTTTAGATTTGAAGGATATTACTGAAAAACGAAACATCATCTGTATCAAACTTGACATTTAAGCACAGCGTCTTCCAAAAAATACCACACGAAAATTAATTCCCCTACTCCAAACTACCGTATATGTAATAAGTTTCGAAAACTTTATTTATTTTAAAAAATATCTAGTGATTTTACTAAAGCACTCTATGTTTATTATATGTTAATATTAAATTAAATTTTTACCTTAATTACTTTGTAAATAGCCTTAAAAGTCCTGTTATTTTGAATGAATTTTTTCCCTCACTGTAAACCGTAAGACTACACCAAAATATAGATCTCATCAAATGTCACAGTTTATGTGCTTAGTTTTCATTTCCGAGATATTCCTTGCTATTTGCTTCAGTTTTGAAATACCTCTGTCAAATTGGGAACTTTTTATGCAAAGAGAACAACTGTTCAACGTAACAGATCAGATCGTTTGTGAGGGACGTTTGAACGTGTTAAGGGCACTGGGAGGTTACTTTTACCCTGACAGGGCTAGTTTTTAACAATATTAAAATATAAATATACAAAAAATTAACATTTAAAGAAATTGACATTTGGTATGATTATAGTATAAGAATGTGTGCATTTAACGAATGTATAATATTTACATTAAGTTCATACAGTTCCTTGCAAAAGGAGCATAAGGCCCTCTATGTATCCTGAAAAAAGTATTACATCCTATACTTCAGGTCTAGGTTCCTTGTAGAGGAATTTAAAGCTATAGGCACCAATCTTTTTTGTAAATAACATAAGGCACAGTTTTATAATCTAAACTGTATAAAAACATACATAGTTTATATTATGCACATGAAAATTATTTAGTTGTGTTAAAAAAAATTTAAGGACTGAATTTTATTTTCCCTCCATTTTATAAATCATATTAATATTAAAGTTATATTAATGTGTTCAGATAACACTACCAAATAAGCACTAAAAATTTGTATGAATATCTTTTATAGTTTTGGAGAAACATGCACCTAAAGTATGAAATCACGATCAAAGATTAAGAACCATTCTTTTAAAATTATACATGCTCTCAGAACATGCCTGCTCCATATTCCTGCTCAGTTAGGTTTTCCTCATCTTTTCTTTTCCTTGTCTTACTTCTAGCTCTACTTTCAAGCAACTGAGCTGTTCTTTTTGCCTCTGAGAGTCGACGCACATCTTTTAGACATGCTGCCCTCATATTTTCACCAACCTTTACACCCATTTTTGTCATTACTTTATGCCTACCACTGCACCCATCATTATAACAAATAACACTATCATATACACCAATGCTTAAAGTTTTTGGCCCAACATGCACAGTGTTTGGAATTCTTTCCCATATTATATGCTGAAAACTTTCATTTGGGTTTTGGGTTCGACTATGCAAGCACTTTCTCAGTAATTCATCTTGAGAAAGTTCCCTAAATACTGGTTTGATTGCCAACAGAATCTCTTCTGGAAGAGACTGTTTAGGTTTATAAATTTCTTTCCTAATCTGAGCTCTTTGAAGGCCACATCATGTATCTTCTCCTTTAGGACACAATCTATCTGTGGATAATTTATGAAAATAAATGGCCTAAATAGCTTGATTCATTTCTGCAATTGTTTCATCTGTATTTCTCCTGATAGCTAGTCCATAATACTGCTGGGGGAGGTCAATCTCACTGTTAGTCTTCCACGACCTGCAAGTGGTTTGCCATCTGGAAGAATCTTTCTCTTCATACTACATCATAAAGTGGGCGTGTCACTGCGCTGCCATATTTAAATTGATGGACTAAAGGGCTTTAATACCAGCTGACACCCTATATATAATTTAAAAGCTGAAGAATTATATAATTTTAACACTAAAAACAAAACAAAAATATTTTTTGAAGCCCATCGACCTCCCAGTGGCCTTAAACCATGTATCAAATCAAAAAATCATCCCATACCGATATATTTCTAACAGCATAGCTTCATTATATAGTGAAAAATATCCCTTTTTGCATTATACATAATACGAGGTCAGCTCAAAAATTATCGCGAATTTTGCAAAAAGTATTTATTTATTCATGAATATCTATTCTGTTTGCCTTCACATTAATCCCCACCAGATATTATACATGTGTGCCAAAGTTTTATTTTTTCTTTTTCCCAAATCCTGGAAGCACTTTAAAAATTGTTTTTTGTGATTCTGTTCAGCTCCTCCTTCGATGCCGTCCTTATCTCCTCAATTGTAGCGTAGCGTCATCCATTCATGGACCTCTTGACTTTTGGGAACAAGAAAAAGTCACCAAGGGCCAGGTCTGGGGAGTAAAGTGGCTGCGGCAGTTTTGGGCCAAAAATTCGTGCACAAGCAACGATGTTTGCGCAGGGGCGTTATCATGGTCCAAAAGCCAATGTTTGTTCTTCCAAAATTCCGTGTGTTTCTGGGGACTGCTTCGCACAAATTGCACATAGCTTGCAGGTAACACATGATGCCCCACGCTCCTGGAATTGAAGAAAACTGTAAGCAAAGTCTTCACTTTCGATCAAACTTGCTTCACATTTTTCTTGTCTTGGCTCGTGTGGAAGCATCCATTGGGATGACTGAGCTTTAGTTTCCAAGTCATAATTATGAACCTATGATTCGCCACCAGTTATGACCCTCTGGAGCAAATTTGGGTCGTCGCGGACGGAGTTCAACAGACGGAGTTAATGTGATGGTGTTTCTGGTCGAAACTGAGCAACTTTTGCGGTGACCCGTCTCATGCCCAAATCATTGGTCAAAATCGAATGGCACGAGCCAATGGATATGCTTAGATCCTCAGCAACTTATCCAACGGTGATTCGACGATTGGCCAATACTATTTCTTCACTTCTTTAATGTTTTCGTCTGTTGTTGAGCTCGGGCGTTCGGGACGCTATTCGTCGTTCACCTATTCTCGACCCTCTGAGAACTTTTGTACCACCGATAAACGTGGTTTTGATTCAAGATAGTTTCATCAACAGACATCATATCTTGGAAAATAAGAAATGTGAATAACTGTAAAATCTAAGACTCTATTTTAACGAAATGATGAGTAGGAGAAGAAAAAGATGAGTAAGAAGGAAAGCTGAATTTCGCGAACCAGAGACCCTATCATTATCCGACCACTGAGCTAAGAAATATTAATAAAGCTGCTGATCGAGACTAAAATGTTTATATTTTGAGAACTGACTCATGTTCAGGTCATTCTAAACAGATAAATCTTTGTGTATTCCCAAAATATTGACAAAATCTGTCTCCTCCGTATTAAAAGAGACAGAAGTAATCTCCTCTTCTCTTCTAATATTCCTCACCAGGTATTCCTAATTAACTAATGAATAGACAAGAAGCAGCAGTATGTCTAATGATTCGATATACTGCACAAGACGTGATAGCACCTACAAGGTGACAGCTCCAACCAATAAAATAAAGTCATGATGAATCGCCCTAGAGACAATAAGAAATGTAGTGAGGCCAGAAAACCGTGCTGATTTCTTAATGTCGGTTTTTGTAGCTTCAAGGAAATATATAATACTCAGTGAAGCAAATAGAAGAATTTTCTCTAACAATAGTTTGCTCAAGAGAAAATCGAAGAAGCCATGTGAATTAACATGACATTTTACTTCTATGTATATCAAGTAGGGAAATTATCGTATTCGAACCCAAAAATTTGATACCGAGATTTCGCCGAACTAAATAAATTTTAGAAAAGGATATTTCTATATATATATATATATATATATGTATATATATGTATATATATGTGTGTGTATGTATGTATGTATGTATGTATGTATGTATGTATGTATGTATGTATGTATGTATGTATGTATGTATGTATGTATGTATGTATGTATGTATGTATGTATGTATGTATGTATGTATGTATGTATGTATGTATGTATGTATGTATAACTGTGAACATCGTAATTCAAAACCGAAAAATTGCTTGAAACTTCGTTAATGAAACAAAATTTTCAAGCAAATGCCCTTTACAAGGAACAGACTACTCTTGTAACATTTTTTAAAAATATTCTAATCTTCTCAACGATTTGATTGAAATTCAGAAGCTTAATATATTTTTACGACAAATGAAATACATATCTCGAATTTTCTGGGCATGTCTTCAGAATTCCTCTTCATTCTGAAAGAGTATGATATGATATTTAAACCATAAAAAGTGAGAAAAAACGTAAAAATTTATGTCAGATACACTTTTTAAAATATTTTCTTCAATATTTAAGCTTTTGTAACTATGTGAACATTTTCAATGCCTGATGTGTGATCTTGGCTTCCGGTGAAGGCCGCGTCATCTTGGTCGAAATTGCCCACGTTTCGCTCATCTTGTCGTGAGCTTCTTCTGGGCTCTTGTCCAGAAGAAGCTCATGACAAGATGAGCGAAACGTGGGCAATTTCGACCAAGATGACGCGGCCTTCACCGGAAGCCAAGATCACACATCAAGACACAGGCCGTGGAAGCCTACGCATCCATTTTCAATGCCTGTTCTTTTCACAAATTGTAAACTCTTATTCTTTTGCTTCTTGGGTATGCAAGAAAATTGTGTTTCACGTTTCTAGCTTGCTTGTCAGAAAAATGATTTTGCATTATTTTGTAACTGTAGTGCTCTGACCAAAATTCTTTCCATTTTAAACATCTGTAAGTAATTACCTAGTTCAGTTATAACAGAAATAGCAAACGTTCACCTTACTTTCTTAATTGATACATTTGTTATTCATGATATATTTTTGTAGTTGCAGGGATCGCATTACATTTCAGGTCACAAAAGCAAATTTCCTGACACTTTCACTTAAATGTTGTCCTATTGCGAGAAGGAGCGCTCGAAGATATTCAGGGACCAAAGAGTAAATATTTGATTTTATTTTCAGATGAACTGCTTCGCCATAACAGATCCTTAATTACACATAATTTGGCATATCCATGATTTTTATATACAATTGCAAAGGACAGGATCCACTCCAGAACACTGTTGAACTGTCTCCCATCGGTGTCCACGTTTCGATGTCTGATAATGACCATAATGAATTTCAGATACATAAACATCAGGACTATACACTGAAGTACCTAGAAATTCACGATATGTAGTACCCATGTCCCAGCTACAGGGAAGTCATCGCCAGGCAGTCGCGAAGATAAACGGAGATAAGTAGCGCTCTCGATCAACATAACCACTAGAAGCGCTGTCGTCAGATAACTCTAGTATTCTGGAAGCTTCATTTCCTCGGCCACTGCAACAGATATCTGGAACATTTAGCATGTGAAGTTGAAGCTACACAAACTGTTAAGACTTATAACTGCAGATAATTTGTACTTGTAATTGGGGACACTTTACCAGATTACATCAATATCTACTTCATTTGCAACATAATAATTTTAGTTAATAAGAGTAGTATGTTTTCAGATTAGTTAGTAACTCAGCACACCCAAGAGCAAGGTGCTGACTGTTGGGGTCAGGCTTCGCGATACAAATGTCGAGATCATTCTCACAAAACGAAGGATGATATGTACCAAATGTTCATTATTTTTATTACATTTTCACACAGAAAGAAATGAAAAAGAGTTTTAATGTGTTTCACTATTGATGTGCTTGCGCTTGCATTTCCAATACATTATCATGTATAAGCTGAAGCTTTCACGTAAGCGACCATGCTCGCTTACAGAAACAAGCAATAGAAATAATTCCAAACACATTAATAATTTTAACCGCAAAGAGGACGCTCTTCGTATAAAAAAGCGTGGTTTCACGCATTAGAAAGACTTCAAACACACAAACATAAAAACCGTAAACACATGGAACCGTCACTTTCCGACCAGAGCCAATCAGAGCCAATCAGTCTTAGTCCCGCCTCGCCCCGCTCCAGCCGATATAAATTAGTACGTGCGGACAACTCGCAAAATTTGTGTTACCTCACAAAAAATATTTCTTTAAAACCCCTAATACATCCTACAAAATCCTGAGGAAAAAGACTCTATCTGCGGTAAAACCCTTAACGGGTGGGCACGCAGCAAAAACCCTCTGGCTTTATACAGCCAGCCAGCACTATTGCCGCACGCACGGGCCCGCGGATGGATCAACATCCCTATGATGCTAGGTGCAGTTCCTGGTGAAATGTCGGTTTACTCAAGCACTTCTAGACCACGACCCATAAGCCCGGAACATAACATTTATCTCCAATACGTTCATTGCTTATGTTGATGTTTAACAGTTCAAACACTGTCTAAAAGGCTAATTACTCCAGGTTACCTGGGCCAACATTGAAGTGAAACGCTGGAAGCAAAGCAGATGGTCTATACTGGCAGACACAGATAGAACCCAGTTTGTTGGAAATCTTTAAGGCAACTGACACAGTGAAGTTGAAACGTACTAAAGTATGAATTATCCATGTACCACCTTTAGCTGTTATACCCGTACAACCAAAGCACCAATTCTATTATTTTAAAACGTATTGAATATATCTTTTGAATAAAGTAGGGGACATACTACACCCCTTTCTTAAACTTTTCGTGGTTCTAAATAGAGAAGATAATATCTTTCCTACTTTAACAGAAACTTGACAGTGTTGTTATCTGCAGATAAATTGAGATCATTATTAACTTAACACCAACACCCACCATTACGGCCCAAAGTTGATTAATTGGTACTGAATCATAAGTCTTTTCCTAATTAAAAAAATAAAATATTAAATGAATCACTTTACCCTTTGCATGTGAGTCTTTTTTTAATCTGTCTGACATGAAAATGTGATCCGTACATGATCTTCCTTTGGTAATTCTGGATTACCTTCTTCCATTTCACCTTCAATAGTATATTCAAGTTTTTAATAATACTACTGACAACTCTGCTAATATATAGCATTACACTAAGTTCTCTATAATTTCCAGGATCTTTACGATGTTCCTTTATACGTATATATGAATATGAGTTGTTATCCTCCAACATAGGATCTATATATGGCGAACTACTCTCATTTTCAAATTTTCACACGACTTTTTTCAGATTCAATCATTGAAGTGGTTTTTTCCTTCTTAATGACTAAAAAAAGCTATGAGATGATGCGATATTTGTAAAAATGTTAAGTACTGATATGAAATGTGTAGTGTGTAACGCCCGCTTTTACTACATACGGCACCGCAGGCACTGATGGTACATGAGATGAAGATGGAGCACAGGTGGAAGGAGATGGCGGGGGAAACCGGAGGTCCCGGAGAAAATCCGCCCCAGCGCCGTGTTGTCCACCACAAATCTCACTTTGCGGTCGCGTGAGAGCCAAGCGGTCTAACCAATGAGCCACGGCGCGGCCGTTAAGTACCGATGTGATTAATAATATTCATCTTGTGTAAGTATATGAGACAAGAGTTCAAACTTTATGTTTAACATTTATTTTATTAGCAATTATCAGAATAACTAAAAATTTATCTCTATAATTTACTAATATAATATTAGCAATTCAACGTTTAATTATAAAATATTAATTTATAAAAAATCTATTTTGTGGAGCAATTTTTCAAAATAAAAAAATAATAAACAATTTGGTGTCAGCGGTACCAATTTAAAAATAAGCCGAAAAAGTGGTCTAACATGTTATAAACAATCCTAAAATATCCTTTACTTGAAAACATTTTTCTCATAAATGACACAAACTGTTTGTAAAATAAAATAATCATTTAATAATAAAATAAACAAATAGAAATAAATTTGTATTTATGTATTTATCTTGAATTCCTGGTAAGAGCTTTTGAAGTTCACTTCAATTTGATTGGCTTTTAACTTGTAAACCCTATGAGATAGACAAAATACCTATTACTCCAAACAAGTATATGAATTTCGTTGAAGCACACGATTGTTGTGGATATTTAGCTAACTTTTTCTGTTATATGCTTTCTGTTGGTTTGAAATTTCAAATAATTACTAGTTTCCTTATATGAGAGGACGTTATTTATCCTCCCTTTCTGGTTATGCAGAAAGAATAGAAGTTCAAAGTCCTCACATAAATAACAGGTCTTACAAGGTTTTACTATCGCATAAGTCTGCTATCGCTTGTATCTACAAGGAAATGTGTGATAAAGGCCTTTCTAGAAATGTCTAGCTCGATTGGCAATAAAAGAATAGTTGTAAGAGCGTTTTTACAAGAATGAGTAGAGAAAGTCGTGAGAGCACAAAACATTTTTACAATTTTAGTTTTGAAATTAATTTTTAACATTTATCATAGTAGTGACAAAATAATAACGTCCTTGATATGGAAGTACCCGTATGGAGGATTAAAATAAAGTTGAGAAAGCTACTTTTAAGTAGATATGCAAGTAAGCTAAACGACAAAATGTGCAGTGCTTTAGAGAGATATCTTGGCATTGAACTTTGTGTTCAAGCTGAAAACGGTAAATTCCTACATAACTTTTCGTAGTGTCAAAATGTGCTTTCAAATGTTGTCCAATATGGTATCTAGATATAGAAAGAACCTTCTGAATATATAAAATTGTGTTAATGTTTGTAATCTTACACCTGAGCATTTGGGAAGCAATTTAAGCTGCAAATAAAATTAAAACTACAGGAATGTCTTAAGCAAAAATGTATAATGAAGGTACCAACAGTGTAAGAAAAAATTAAGAAAAATAATAGTGATTTGCAATTGGAGAAAGCATAAGTGTTAAATATTGAAAAAAGCTAAATTTGTTTGAAAAATAGTCCATGTAAACGGATTGTGTATTTTCTTGAAAATCCCTTGGATGCTGAACACAAATGCCAAGTTTGGCATTTCAGCGAATATTTTGTTTTGTATTATGCTGCTATTCATACACAGACTAACACAGTCACATACGTGAACCCCCCCGCCCTACTGTGTAAATTTCTTTCTTGGATGTAGGGATTCACAAGGTGTATTTTCCACTAAAATTTCAGTATCAAATATTTGGGTGGAATGCAATACCTTCTCTTCTTAGACAAAATAAAAGCATAGCTAAAAATGCCTTAAAGCTAATTGAAGAATCTGTAGTGGAAGCAGCGTCCAAGAACCAATACTTCAGCATTTTCCTGTTTTAAATCAGATATGTCAGTATAACATATTCTGGAGATATGTATACAAACCACTGAAACAGGTGACCTAGAAATCACTCCGCGAGTGATTGCCAGCCAGCCACCCCTCATTACAACTCTTCGGCTATGGAGAGGATCCCATAAGCTATTCCTGTGAAATTCCAGTTATACACTTCATTTTTCATGAAAATATCTAGAAGATATTATGACATTTTAATTAAAAATCATTAGAGCCATTCGTTTTAATTCGTTAATAAATATTCGTTTCGCATTCTTAACCAAGTTACCATGTTTGACCACAATGAAAAACTAGAAAGTAAATTAAGCTAAGGACCTTTCGCATTGCGATATTTAGCCAATTTTATCTGTAGCAAGTTACTTATTTAGAATTAATATATTCACACATTTATTATGACATCGATCTATGGGGACAAACAACCAAATTAAACTTTAAGAGAATTTATCTCCAACAGAAAAGAGCTATTTAGATACCTAACAAAAATAACATGTACAAGTACATGCAGGACCTATTTAAAATAATTAACCCACTCACTCTTCCATGCATGCTTATTTTACGTACAATACTTTCTTTATATAACAGGAATACAACCTCCAACAATTCCAATATTCACATATATGAAATAAGGGGAAAGAATAACTATATAGTTAATGTTCACAAGTTAAAACTTTTTTTTTCATTCATGTTGTGGTAAGCACAGTGTTTATACATATATATCATTTTTACCTTTTCTAGATAAACGCTAGCAATACATGGAGCATTAAGTACTAGTTCGACTAAAATTGTATTAAATAAAAGGATTATAAGTTCACCAAAAACAAACGTATTTAACATAAATTGTGTTCTTTAATTATATCTACATATCCTCCACATTAAGATTATGTCTTACATAGCTTATCAGTTATACAAAAGTCATTCAGAATGTAAGACTTGAAAGACAATTTACAAAAGATTCAAAATAAAGACATAACATTTTCAAAATCATTAGAGACATTTTGAGAAAATAACATGTTTAGGATGGGGGATTGTCTTGAAAATGTTTCGTGACGCTGAGCTTAAATACCAAATTTAGAATTTAGGGACTATTTGTTTCGAGTTATACTCCGAACTTTGTTATTTTTTTTCGGGGAGTAGGCCTCCAGTAAAATCTTGATACATTTTCGTCAGCATTGTTAGACGATGGGTTCGTCGCTGTAACGAAGCTGAAGAGCAAACACCATTGGCAGATGAAAAGCTAAGCGGCAGGTCGATGACTGCAGTGACTCAATGCAACATTCAGCGAGTCGATGACATCATTCATGGTGATCACCGGGTAATAACAGGTGAATTGTGTACATTATCTCCCTCGGTAAAGGCAGTGTGCTGACGATTATTCAACAACTGGGTTACTGAAAAGTTTGTTCACGTTGGGTACCAAGAATGCTAACCGCCCAAAACAAAGAAACAAGGAAAACAATAGCCTCCGAACACTTGCAGCGCTTCAATTTGGAGGGAGAGGAGCTTCTGGAAAAATTGTTACTGGAGACAAAACGTGGGTTCATTTTCTTGAACCTGAATCAAAGAGGCAGTCAATGGAATGGCTTCACACAACATCACCGAAGAAAAAAGAGAATTCAAAACTCAGCGGTCAGCAGGGAAAGTAATGGCGACAGTGTTTTGAGGTGCAGAGGGTGTGCTTATGATTGATTTTTTGTAGCGGCAGTGCACAATACATTCTGTCCAATACATCAGAACTCTCAAAAAGCTGAAAGCACGTCTTCGCCAAGTTCGCCAACAAAAACTATGGCGGATGTTCTTCTTTGGCATGACAATGCAAGACCACACACCAGCCGTTACACCACTGCAGAAATTGAGAAATTGGTATGGCAAGTCTTACCTCACCCGCCATACAGCCCTGACCTGGCACCATCAGACTTGGGCCACTAAAGGAAGCTCATCGTGGGTTTCATTTTGAAGATGAGGAGGCTGTGAAAACGTCCGTGCGTCAATGGCTTAGGAAGCAAGACCGTTTGTTTTACCATACTGGAATACATGCCCTAGTTAAAAGGTGGACCAAAACTGTGGAAGAGGACGGAGATTATATTGAATAGTGACCAATTAATCGTCAATGTTGTAGTTTTCAAGCTATGTAAATTGGATTCAATTTTCTTGGCAATTAAAAGAGAGAAAAAGTAGGAGGCAATACTTTTTTACCCACCCTCGTAAAATAGATCAAGACTGGTCGCAGTGCCCAATCCCCTCTGTAGTAAACCTAATCCTAACATAAAAAGGAACGTGTATGTAAACATACTTATACTTTGTATGTAATTATTGAATACTGATGAATAGAGAAAATCATGTAAACGCAACACGTCAGGTTTTCTGTTAAGTGCATGACTGAAAAACGAAATTTCCGATTAGAATCTACCAAATTTTGTAGATCTACAGTCTCTTCCAAAGATGCGACACGAAGATTCTAAGTAGAATTCCCAACCTGAATTTGGTCTATGCATGGAATATCCTTCAAAATGTTTGATTTTCTTAATATATATATATATATATATATATATATATATATATATATATATATATATATATATATATATATATATATATATATATATATATATAGGAAATCATGGTACATAAAACATATTGATCTCGTTTACAGCACAACATTAATGCCAAATATTTTTGTGACGTTACATATTCCCCTAATACCGTTGATTAGGCGCTGGATAATTAATCCCAATGCCGCGTTTAAAATTCCGTCTATATGTGTTTCAAATGGGAAGGGTTCTGGAGTCCAGCTAATCAGATGCCGTATCACACTCAGCGTTGCCAACTTGTTACCCCACTCCTTTTATATTTCCCTTTCTCTCGCACACTCATACAAAATGCAGGTCTGCTTGGCGCAGACGTAAGGGTAAGCAAATTATATTTTACAAACTTTTACAGTGATGCAGTTGCCAAATTCAAAATTGGAAAAAGCATTTTCCCAAATTATGTATATTTTAAAATACTATAACTATAATTATAGTTTATGAATTACCTGCTTTTCTAATCCAAATGCAATCTAAATTCACCGCAAGAAGCCATTGCACTATTTAACTCTTACTCTAATGTTATGTAAAGAACAACTGAATGATATTGATCTCAACTCTCCAGAGTAAATTAACGGTTATGAAGCATTCATTCATAAACATAAGCATACAGCATTCCACAACAGGAAATGAAGTGTTTGCTCTTTCTCGAATTTAACACCTTGATTTATTCACAGAAATTCTTTTATTACGTCATGCAGTAGTTTAAATTTCAGTTTTGAGTAATGAAAAGTATATGTCCATACATACACACCAACCACTTTGAACTCTCTAGAGTAAATACCGATTACGTACCATTCATAAACAAAGATATAATGTGACCAGACAGGTTCTGCCAGGGCAGCAGGAAATTTATTGTTTCCTCTCGCTCGAATTGGACTATTCAAAGTAATTCTTTTATTACGTCATGTCAAATATTTACGTTTCAGTTCTGAGTAATTACAAATATACGTACACGCAACCAATAATGATATTCATACCGTGCTTACGTCGCGATTTATGGTTATAATACAGGTAATAGTGTTTTATTTATTTGTATTGGAAAACTATTTGAGCTAAAAATATGGCGTTTTCATGGTTATGTTAGATACATTACTCTCTACCTTCCACACGGATGGCCGCGCCATGGCTCAATGCTTAGACCGCTTGGCTCTCACCAAGGCGGCCCGGGTTTGATCCCAGGCGACCATAAAGTGAGAATTGTGGTGGACAACACGGTACTGGAGCGGGTTTTCTCCGGGATCTCCGGTTTTCCCCGCCATCTCATTCCACCGGTGCTCCATCTTCATCTCATGTATCATCAGTATCATCGCCTGCGGTGCCGTATGTAGTAAAAGCGGGCGTTAAACACTACACATTTCCTTTTTTCCCACATGGATCAGTTTCGGAAAAATTTGAATTTTCTCTTAGCGCGAACAGTATTTCATACAGATTGATTAGGTAGGCGCTCGTCACACACCACTTAGCGGGAATGCAATACGACAACACCGCAGGACTCCGATTGGTTGCTCACCTAGTAGTGCTCAAGGACAAACATCTTCCCATTTGAAACACTTAATAGATGATTTTTATTTCTTAATTTACGTTCACCAACGTTAAATCATATCGGATAATGAATTAAATGGATGATATAGTGCTCAAATGAGCCCATAGATCATGGAGCTTAGAGTTATCCGACACTCATCTTTCAAAATAAGGGAAAATCCCGAAAAACTCTTGTCCGAACAACTCACCCTAACCGAGATTTGAATTCGTGACCTACGCTACAGAGGCAGTCCGGTCTTTTTAGCTGCGCTTAAAAGTGACAGGCTCATGTCAGTAAGTTTATTGACACATAAAATATCTCCTGCATGACGAAAATCCAGCATAGCGACAGCGTTGATATGATCCTAGCAATTAACTGTTTCGTTTACTATTTCTTTTTAAAGTAACAAACGCTATGCACGCCACTGCATAGCAATGTGAGCCATTCGTCGATTTTCGTTATGCTCTGGAAACATTGGAGTTTCTTCATGTAATGGGTTCGCTTTCATTGGGGTTTCTTTTTTAATCCCTTTGTAAAGGTATTACAGCCGAATATCGCATTCCCCTGCCTCTTTTCTTCCTTTCTTCGTCTGTTTCACTTCACCTCCCTCTTCCACACGCACTATTTCCATCCTGCTCCCATCCAGGTAGGTGCGTTCTGTTTAATTTTGCGTCCCCCCCCCTTTTTTGCGAAAGAGATGGAAAAAAGTTTGTATCTCGCCCTCTCGTTTCTGTTGATGGGTATTGTCAAGTGCAGATATTGAAACTTTCGTACAGTCTGCATACAGAAATTGGTAGCTGTGACTTCATGCTTAAACAAATTATCGGAGTGTAGCGAGAGTACATAAGTAGAATAATGATTAACGGATGGTTGAAAATTCATTAAACAGAACACACGACTTACTTAGAAACGCTAACTCTCAGCCTGTTTATCTTGTAAGGAAATTTGTTGATTTATTTATCTCGTTATAGTTCAAATTATAAATATCTTAGCACTTTGTAAACGATTGGTTCCTTTATGGAAAAAGCAATTCCAAATATATAAATATAGTCACTACCTTTTACCTATTAAACCACCCAAATACGATAGAGGAACTATTGCACTCAGTAAATACAGCGCTTCAAAATTGGTGACGATAAAGCCGAAGCTATTTTACTTTCTCTACCAGCTACTTAAAGTACTAGAAAGGATACTGTATTAAACCCAAAATATCGATACCAAGATTCCAACTTGATATTTCTTTAATCACCCCAAAAAAACGAATAAATAAAAGAAAAAGGTCTACATATATGCATATGTACGCGTGCCTGTTAACAGCATAACTCATAAACTATAATAGTTTTTAAAGTATCATAGTTTATAGCCACTAATTACGTTAATTGAAGGAAATTAATTGTTCGTCCACACTAACCTTATGTAAGGCTAGATTTAGAAAGGTAGAAGGCTTATTTACTTTTAATCTAGGCATATTTTTAGTGTGTATTACAATAGACTGAAACATTAAATGCCATAGCTGGGATTTGAACCATGAATCTTCAAATCTTGTGCTACACATGGTTAGTATGGAAGAATAATTAATTTTACAAACTACAAGTCCATTAGCTAACAAAATTAGTAATTAAGTTCTGTAGATAACTTCCAAGGGTGCGAAACGAAGCATTTACAGATAGTTCCTACATTCCAAACTACCCTTCATATAAAAATTTCTTATTACAAACCATATGTTTAAGTGTTTTCATCACACATGAAATGTACATCTTGAATTTTCTCAGAATAGCCTCTGAAGTTTTCATTCTGAATTATTTTTGCATAAATGTAAACCTTAAAAGATGTTGCAAATCTTAGGTCTCGTTAAAGCATATAGAGACACACTGCACTCATATAGTGCTCGACTAGTAATTGAAGCCTTAGGTTAGAACTACTTTTAGAGAAAAACAGAAAGTTGTGTTCAGGTTTCCGTAAAAATGCATGTCTCCAGACTCTCGGAACCTGGCGAAAAAATAAACATTAGAAACAATTCTGTGTATAAATAAAGATTCAAGCGAAAACTCGGTTGAATTCCAAACTTGTTATTGAAGTTCAGCAACCCAGCGTGATGGCTGATTGATAAGATCTGTGGCCAGTAATCGAAAGTTGTGGGTTTGATTGTCTTGAACAACCTCACTGACACATGGGTTTTTCCCCCAGTAGATAGACGAATGCCAGCAAGAATTTTTACATCCCCGGAAGTTCCTGTCCCTCTATTTCACCTCACTCCTCATTTTACTTCATCTTTTATCCTGTTGGCTATTTCAGGTTTCCAAGTGTGGGCGGGAGTTCCTGTTTGCCTAGTAGAGCATTTCTTCTTTAAAAATTCTCGTCATTCAGACCGGGGAAAGTCTCCCGGTTCCGAGGAAGATGTATAGACGCGCAGGTTGAAGAGTAGCTGCTTGACAAGCTGCTATAGGGAAGTTTTGATCTGTAGCTGTTACGTGTCCTGTCTTCTCAGTTCTGACAACCATTAGTGTACTCTCAGCTCACCCCTCCCTCTCAGTGGGCGTTCCGTCAGGGACATAGGTAGTAAAGTGTATAAATCGAAGTGGTAAGCTTCCCTCTGAAACGTCTCAGAAAGTCATAACCTCACATCTCCCAAGAATGTGATCAAAACTTTTTAAAAATCCACCAAACATTGAATATTTTTGTTATTTCTGAAGTTTTCAAACATTGCTTGAAGATTTTGATTAAACTGTCATATGTTTAAGGTACCTACATTATTAACGAAATGAGCATCTGGAGCTTTTTGAATAGACATTGAAGGCCTCTTCATTTTGAATAGATTTTGTGTAACTGATAAACATTCTACAATACAAAAATGCACATCTCGTTAAAATACAATTTAACTCAAATGACATTTTTTATGTTACGCATAAAACATAATATTTCTAAAGCACTAAAATTTTCAAACACTATATTTTTCCAAACTACAAATGGATATTCGTTTCTATTTTCCTTTATAATTTTTCTTTGCTTATTTATTTGTTTATTTATTCCGTGTTCTTGAAGGGTATTTGTATCCATTTTAGCGACCGGGGTTGAAAACCTTTATTCATTAACTTATTATATACTTGGATCGGCACTGTGACCAGTTTTGATCTATTGCACCTATGCCCCAAGTGCGGCACCCCCGCAATAGGAAGGATGAGGCGAGAGGAGACGGCGGTCGGCCGTTTCAAGGAGCCACGACAGTGCGGAGGGCAGAGTCCCTACACTTTACCGAGCGGGACGGCTCAGGTGGTTTCGTCTGTGTCCCGCATTCGAGAGGCCCGAGTTCGCTTCCCCTGACCGATCTACCTGACTCCATTGGGTTTTTCGGGGAGTTTCCCGGGTCGGTAGGCGAATGCATGGCAGTGCATGGCAGGATGATATGCTCTGAGTGAACCAATTTCTCCTTCGGTAGCACGTTTGCCAGTCTCCGAACCCAGGTATCATGGTGGGACAGTTCCCGAACCACAGTAGGGGGATGTCCGTCGTCCTGGCCTGCCTGGAGAAGTTTCCATCTATGTGAAATGTACGAACCCTGTCCTCTGCACTGTCGTGGCTCCTTGGTACAACCACCCTCTGTCTCCTACTTCTTATCCTTCCTACACGGTGATGCCCCATTTGGGAGCATAGGTACCTATATACAATAAGCCAAGTACGGTTTCCTGCCGAATCCCCTCCGAACTAATCCAGTTATCCCTACAACTCCGGCAAACGAGAACAAGCGGTATCCCGCCCACCGTGGTCCTGAAACGGACCACCAGGCCGGCCTGGAGACCGCAGACTGTACTGCCATGCAGCGCCGAGATTCCCGCCGACAGCTCTACCGTGAAAGAGACCACCAGATGAGAGATGATGCACAATCAACATGATAATAGATGATAAAGGAGATGAAATGGAAGAATAGGAAGTTCCGAGAATATAATTAACTTACCCAGCATTCGCCTGGCGACCTGGGAAATCCCCGAAAAAAGCCCATGAGTCAGACAGGTTTGCCCACGGAAATCGAAGCCGGGTCTTCCAAATGTGGGCTACAGATGAAACCACCTGAGCCATCCCCCTCGGTTATTGTATACTTATTATATAATGATGTTATCTATATTATGAAGAAATAGCCAGAAAAATAAGTGCTTACAAAAGTATTGTATAGAAATTAGGGTAGAGGAAGGCATACGAATGACTTATATATTTGGAATTTGTTGCTCTTGGTTAGAATACACACTCTTATTTTTGCAAGCCAAAGCAGTCTGGTATATCTGACTTTCTTCATGTTTGATAAAGAAGTTTCTCAGAGTGCGACATCTTTTGACACCATCTCCTTTTATTTCTGATGACTGTTCTGTTGCAGGCTGCTACCATGGTAAATTACAGGGTCTTTTGTTTCGACTTTGCGTGAATGAGTGTGAGAATGGACAACTCCCCTTAAGTTGGTTGATAAATTTAATTAAAGTTAATAATGAACTGTTTAAACGAATTGGCAAGTATTTGAGGATACAGAATTAAACTGCTTCCTAATCTTAGTATGAGCACTTTAACTATTGAATTACGATATAACTTATACTTGTGACAATGACTTTAAAGTTTAACATAACAACTTAAATAGTAATACGATAAGCACAAATTGCGTGAGTATTTGAATGTTAAGCAGAAATTTCTCTTGTGGCAACCACTAACTACGAGGGTGGGTCAAAAAGTAATGCCTCCTATTTTTTTCTCTTTAAATTGCCAAGAAAATTGAATCCAATTTACATAGCTTTAAAACATTGGCGATTAATTTGTCACTATTCAATATAATCTCCGTCCTTTTCCACAGTTTTGGTCCACCTTTTAACTATTCCAGTGTGGCAAAACACACGATCTTGCTTCCTAAGCCATTGACGCACGGACGTTTTCACAGCCTCCTCATCTTCAAAATGAATCCCACGATGAGCTTCCTTTACTGGCCTGAACAGATGGAAGTCTGATGGTGCCAGGTCAGGGATGTATGGGGGGTGAGGTAAGACTTGCCATCCCAATTTCTCAATTTCTGCAGTGGTGTAACGGCTGGTGTGTAGTATTGCATTGTCATGCAAAAGAAGAACATCCGCCATAGTTTTTATTGGGCGAACTCGGCGAAGATGTGCTTTCAGTTTTTTGAGAGTTCTGACGTATTTGGAGAGAATTTATTGTGCATCCCTGCTCCAAAAAATCAATCATAAGCACACCCTCTGCATCCCAAAACACTGTCGCCATAACTTTCCCTGCCGACCGCTGAGTTTTGATTTTTTTTTCCTTCGGTGACGTTCAGTGATGCCATTCCATTGACTGACTCTTTGAATCAGGTTCAGAAAAATGAACCCACGTTTCGTCTCCAGTAACAGTTTTTTCCAGAAACTCCTCTCCCTCCAAATTGAAGCGCGGCAAGTGTTCGGAGGCTATTCTTTTCCTTGTTTCTTTGTTTTGGGGGGTTAGCATTCTTGGTACCCAACGTGAAAAAACTTTTGAGTAACCCAGTAGTTGAATAATCGTCATCACACTGCCTTTACTGAGGGAGGTAATGCGACACAATTCACCTGTTGTTACCCGGCGATCATCACGAATGATGTCATCGACTCGCTGAATGTTGCATGGAGTCACTGCAGTCACCGGCCTGCCGCTTCGCTTTTCATCTGCCAATGGTGTTTGCCCTTCAGCTTCGTTACAGCGACGAAGCCATCGTCTAACAG
The DNA here is from genome assembly GCA_030765055.1 of Mantis religiosa. NCBI lineage: Eukaryota > Metazoa > Arthropoda > Insecta > Mantodea > Mantidae > Mantis > Mantis religiosa. The sequence continues at coordinate 119,171,179 of CM060958.1, forward strand.
TGCTGACATCCACCGTTGCAACACTATACACATTTTTTATCCTTTCATGAATTCGAATTGGCGTTTAACCTTCCGCAGTCAAAAATTCAATCACAGAACGCTGTCTAATACGAATGTCGATGTCAGCCATTTTGCAAGAGGACGCAGTGCTGCCACCTGTTGACTTAGGAAGTTATTACTGCAGGGGACTGGAGAAGAGGATTTGAGGAATTGCGCCAAATTCAAAGTCTTCACATAACTTACTTATTTAAGGCAAAAAATAGGAGGCATTACTTTTTGACCCACCCTCATATGTATAATCCGTGAGTGGCCTTTAGGTGCTACGTACAGGCGATATCTAAAACACTTCTGTGTGTCACGAAAGAAAGGACCGAATTTTAGAAACACCTATGCCTTTTATCAGCACAAGTCTCGCCTATCTCTGGACTACCTCATCTAAGTTCTTAATGGCTTTTTGTCAAATCTGAATTTCTTATTCACATCGTACCACGATTTTTGCCTTGTGACTAATTGAATTGGTTGCCATTTCTAGTTTCAGAACTGCCCTGAGTTCAAGGTATCGGAATCGTAAGCTAAGATTTCTGTCGATTTGATTTCACCGAAATTTCTGATTACCTTAGCTACACTGACTTAACTAACTTCTTTTGTTTAATACAAAAATTTTACTATTAGTGACTTCTTTTCGGCAAAGAATTTCAAATCGTTCTTCTTACATATGATTTTAACATATTGAATTTACTTATTGCAATTATTATATATCTATCATCCCTATCTATTATTTCTTTATAAAAATGTATTGAATCTTAGCAATCAATAATTTCGGTAGGATTTTGCTGGTCCAGTAATCGGGCATGGTTAAGCACTGCCACTTGATCTCTGTTCCGTTAACAACAGTATTTTTCCAGATGATCCAGAATATAAGAATGAGTTGGTCTCAAGCATTCGAATGGGGCGGGTTAACACTTTGTGGCTTTGAGGGGGGCGCGACCCCTTCTGCATTCTAATTGTGCAGCGGGGCTTATCGAAACGTATGTCATTGTGTGGTCACGTGCCAGTGCCGCTCCGTCGAGCGGCAAATTGAGCCCATTGTGGCTGCCGTCGAGGGTGAAAATACCCGAATTAAACACGTACCGCGACTGATTTAGAAGAATGGAAATAACAGACACGAGTGTTTAAAGAAGGGTATCGACTCGCCACACAGGCAGCTAGGGCACCAAAACTCAAAATAATTGGTAGAAAAGGATGCACTTGTAGGACTCACTGACAAAACAATGGAAGTACTTAAAGAGCTGCAGAACCTCCGGTTCTTTAACTCACTGTTTCTCAAGTCTCAAATGTCGGAACTGAAAACAGACTTCGTGGATCCCATGAGTTGCTTTCAAAGATAGAATTATCCATAATTAATAACAATAATAATATTTATTTACACAAATATTACATAAAGATCTGTTACAATTATAATACTCCACTCTAATTCTTAATAATCTAAGTACAAATATTGTCAGGTACCTCGTGCTTATGGGCTCTATAGTTTTTGGGCCCCTGGATATTTATTCCTAATTTTTGTTCGTATTAACCTTCTGTTTCTTCACTATCTCTCCCACTTAATTTCTATACCCTTTCTTAACCATTTTTCCTTTCCTCTCTCCACAAAATTCCTCACCGCTTAATTATTTTTTTCATATTTTACTGTATCTTTAGTGTTATTATAAGTATACTTTTACTCTCCCACTTTCTTCCCATATTTCTTTTCCGTAATTTCCTAACTCTTTGTATTTAAGCAAGCAATGTTCCACACCTCTACTTCTCCAATAGTGCACAATTCTTAGTTAATCTTCCTCTCAATAAAGCTGCAGTCCTCAACCAGGCTCAACCGTCTCTTCCCAGCCAATCACATATATTTATATAATTTTCTCCCTCCTCGGGTAAGACAGTCTCTGATCTCTGAAGCTGTTCTAGTGGGACCGCTTTTCCGGACCACAGTAGGGTAGGATGCCAGTTATTTGGGCCTGCCGGGGAGTTTCCTACTGGTATAGTGAAGGGACCCTGCCCTCTGCATTGCCGAGGCTCCTTGGAACTGCCACTGTCTGTCTCCTCTCGCCTCATCCTTCATCCCGGGGGTGCCGCACTTGGAAGCATAGGTACGATAGACCAAGTTTGGACGTCCAGTCTAGTCCCCAGTTTTTCTTCATTTTTAACTAAATAACTAATGATGTCTTACCATACAGATTATAACACAACTCTTGTCCATGCATATATTATACTTTTTAACCACTTGTTTCTGATAATCCAAGTAAATCTTGGAAAACTCTAAAAAGAATAGAAATAATTCATACAAAATTTTATTCTTGGTTTACCTTTGAAAACAGTTGATCGTTGGCAATGATCCGCGCCGTGGCTCAGTGGTTAGAACGCTTGGCTCTCACCAAGGCGGCCCGGGGTTGATCCCAGGCGACCGCAAAGTGAGATTTGTGATGGACAACACTGCGCTGTGGCCGGTTTTCTCCGGGACCTCCGGTTTTCCCCGCTATCTCATTCCACCGGTGCTCCATCTTCATATCATGTATCATCAGTGTCACCGCCTGCGGTGCCGTATGTAGTAAAAGCGGGCGTTAAACACTACACATTTCATTTCATTTCATTGGCAATGATATTCATTCATTTACTATTTGTATACTTATTCGGGTTTGCTTACTTAATTGTTCTTCATAAACATTAAATTCACATATACGTAGACACATATTATCACTCTTTTTCACACATTTTCACATTTCACTCATACTCTCACATTCTATGAAGAATAGGGAATACTATTGGGTAGGTATAAAAATCCAATGCTCCAGTCGGGAATCGAACAGTCTAACTACCAAGCCCTAGAACCGGTCACTATCCACCTTTTACTGATATCGGAATTATTGAATGGCAAGATTAATAATTGTATAATGAAATAGTAGAAATAGTTAATTATTTTACTGATTTTCATATTTTAAAATTAATGAATAGTGTAAGAGGCAAAAATTACAATTTTTGTAGAAGGAAAAATTTGCAGAAATTTACCATTTTGTCCGTAGAAGAAGTGATTAGCTAAGCAGTTTAAGACAAAAAGGAAATTAGAAGTCAGTGTAGCTAAGGCAACTGCATCTGGTACTCAGTCAACCAGAAATCCATTGGCTTAAGAAACCGGTTCTTAGAACTCAAAACATTTAGAAATCGCACAAAATTACTAATGCACACTTTTGTAAAGTTGTGAAAATTATAAAGATAAAAACATTCTTAGAATTTAGCAAGTTACAGAGTAAACATGTAAGTAAGGATAAAATTTTGCAGATATAAGTAGAATTTGGTAGGAGTCGTGACGTAGGCGCGAATTACGTTGATAAAATACCGTGTATTTCTAAAATTGGTGTTGTTCTTCTTCAGATCTTCTTTCTTTCAGATCTTATGTAAATTTTCTTTTTACTGTTACCAATTATTGACACTCCTTAGCATCCATTGACTATGCTTGGTTCTTATATACGAGTACTTGGCGGTCGGGCGAGGAGGCGAGTGATTCATGGCAGCTTATGATTCCCATTGTTATTACAGAAACAGTTATTTTAAACGTAAAGTATTAATACATCAGAAGCTAACATAAATATTTCACTTATTTGGTGTTAAGATTCAGAAATAATTTCATTAACCTTGGAATAATTGTCAATTTTCTTCAAAATAGGTCATTTATTAACGCATACTAAATGTATTGGCCAACTTAAATATGTTGTGTGTTCTCAGCCTGGCCACAGATTTCACTGTTTTAGCAGCCGTCAGCCGATTGATCAAGGAACAAGATGTAAAAGTCTGCAGGTGTGGCACACAAATACAAGATACGAGGGTGGGTCAAAAAGTAACACCTCCTATTTTTTCCCCCTTAAATAACTAAGTTATGTATAAACTTAGAATTTTGCGCAATTCCACAAACCTTCTTCTATAATCCCCTGCAGTAGTAACTTCCTAAGTCAACAGGTGGCAGCATTGCATCCTCTTGCAAAATGGCTGACATCAACATTCGTATTAGGCAGCGTTCTGTAACTGAATTTTTGACTGCGGAAGGTGAAACGCCAATTCACATTCACGAAAGGCTAAAAAATGTGTATGGTGATTCAGTGGTGGATGTCAGCAATGTTAGACGATGGGTTCGTCGCTGTAACGAAGCTGAAGGGCAAACATCATTGACAGATGAAAAGCGAAGCGGCAGGCCGGTGACTGAAGTGACTCCATGTAACACTCAGCGAGTCGATGACATCATTCGTGGTGATCGCCAGGTGAATTGTGTCGCATTACCTCCTTGAGTAAAGGCAGTGTGATGACGATTATTCAACAACTGGGTTGCTCAAAAGTTTGTTCACGTTGGCTACCAAGACTATTAACCACCCAAAACAAAGAAACAAGGAACACAATAGCCTCCGAACACTTGCAGCGCTTCAATTTGGAGGGAGAGGAGTTTCTGGGAAAAAATTATTACTGGACACGAAACGCGAGATCATTTTTTTGAACCTGAATCAAAGAAGCAGTCAATGGGATGGCATCATTAACGTCACAGAAGAAAAAAACTCAGCGCTCGGCAGGGAACATTATGACGACAGTGTTTTAGGATGCAGAGGGTGTGCTTATGATTTATTTTTTGGAGCAGGGATGCACGATAAATTCTGTCCAATACGTCAGAACTCTCAAAAAGATGAAAGCACGGTTTCGCCGAGTCCACCCAACAAAAACTAAGGCGGATGCTCTTCTTTTGCATGACAATGCAAGACCACTCACCAGCCGTAACACCACTACAGAAATTGAGAAACTGGGACGGCAAGTCATCCCCCCATACAGCCCTGACCTGGCACCATCAGACTTCCATCTGTTCGGGCCACTAAAGGAAGCTCATCGTGGAATTCATTTTGAAGATGAGGACGCTGTGAAAACGTCCGTACGTCAATGGCTTAGGAAGCAAGACCGTGTGTTTTACCACACTGGAATACATGCCCTAGTTAAAATATGGACAAAAACTGTGGAAAAGGACGGAGATTATACTGAATAGTGACAAATTAATCGTCAATGTTGTACATTTCTAGCTATGAAAATTGGATTCAATTTTCTTGGCAATTAGATGAGAAAAAAAAATAAGAGGCATTACTTTTTGACCCACTCGTATCACTGTTAATCGAGATAACCTTACATTGCGCGTTCACCTCTTTTGTTTGTTATATGTATAACAATACAGTAGGCCAAAGCGAGACCCTATATGATGGCTTTCTTATGTCATGTTCTTCGTATGTCCAGGAGATAGAAATCAAAATGAAAATACAAACCAAAGATCAGCTCAACAGTGTATAAAAACAATGTGCTTCAGGAACCCCTACTTCTTATTCTTCTACTTCTTCTTCGGCACATCAGGAATTAGGAATAGATGCCTGTTGCGGCTTCAGAACGTATCTGACCCTAGTATCATTGGTCTTTCCGAAAGTCTTCTCCTTTTGGCCTGTAGCAAAATGCTTTTCTTGGAATCCTCTCTGTGAAATTCTTTCAACGTGTTGTTTCCATTCAGTTCTATAATGCACTTTTTTTTCTTCCAGAAAAACTATTTCTAATTCTTCTCTTACCCTACCGTTAGAAATTTTGTCTAAAAGTTTCAACAGCTTGTATCTCCTGCTTGCGTTAATGCCCATGTTTCAGATCCTTAAAAGAAAAGCAGGCACGGCCACCTTTTCCTTTTCCCTTTTTTTTAACTTTTTTTAGCAAGATTCCGCCCATCTGGCAGGTTTAATTACACAGGTCAACAGAAAATAATTTTTTAATGTTTCGAGCACCTCATGAAGCAATCCCTACTAATTTTGGGTTGAGAAAAACCAATATGACAATGAAAAAATTTTATTAGCTCTAGTTTCTATGATATACACAAGGTGGAAGTACTACATATTAACGGATTGAGAGAAAAGGACACATTTTAATTACATACATGCTAACAACAGTGAAAGTGAATTTGATTTTTTTAACTGGTAATTACATGCTAAGAGTTCTAAATTGCTGGAAAAATCTACGCAGATAGTCGTGTCTGAAGAGAATCATGTGGTGGCCTATTGACTTGGTCGTCTTTTAGCTTGCCTCTTGTGAATGGAGTTCCGCAAAGACCAACATTAATCCGCAAGCATTACTTCATTCCAACGGCCCTGATATCTTTGTGTCATAACAGAACTGTCCTGATGCAATCTCTCCCCCATGTTCATCACTAACAGCTCCACAACTAGGAGGGAAAAAGTCTAGGTGGGAGTGGAGAAAATGGATCTTAGGGACATGTTGCATCCAAGGTTACGGTATTTTTGCAGGAGCACCGACACCAAACGCTTGTAGTTGTCATCTGTTTTGTTGCCTAAAAATCCATGAACAACACCCTTGAAGGTTTCCCAAGCTTCCTTTTCTTTCCCATACAAAATTTGTTCAAATGCAGGATCATGTACACGTTCTCTTATTTGTGAACCAACAAAATTGCCTTCCTTAACTTTTGCATCACTTATTTTCCAAAATTTCTCTCCGATTGTGTTTTGTTGTTTGACAGGTGTGCCAACTCCCAAAAAGAATTCCCCCAAATATAACATCTTCACTCTAAAAAATGAAATGTCACTTTATCTTCAAAACAAGAGCTAATCTATCATTTTTATGGTGATTTTTAAATTCAGCAAATGGAAATGCATGTAAATTCACTTTTTAAGCCCGAAACATTTTCATTGTTGTCCAGTGTTTTAGTAATTAGACTGATTTATGTAATTATTATTAATTACATAAATCAGTCTTAATGAAGAGGTCTTAAACCTATTAGCATCGAACACAAAATATCCATTTTATCCGTCATGCAAATATCAAATTGATATGGTAATTTAATCAAAATTTTAGTGCCGTTTTAATGAAAGTCAAGAATTTCAGAAATTACTCATGTAAAACCTAATTTGGAAAAGAGTGGTTTTCTTGATATGTTTTCATGTCGCATCCTTTGAAGATGCTAAAACTAAATACAAGTTGGTATTAAACTTACATTTTGTTTTTAGTTACGCCAACCTCAAGCAGAAAAAGGACAAAAAACACCGAAACAGACGGAAGAATTTTTTAAAATAAAATATACCTTTTTATTCAGCACACACGGTGTAATCTCAGTATCGAATTATTAAGTGGAAGCAATATTTTCCCTACTTAATGTGAGTAGAGACTGCAGAAAGTAGAAATTATAATGATAGTTCTATTGCAATTGTAGATAGATCTATCTTAAACCTTTCAGTACCAACTCTGTAATATCTGCAGGAAAAATATGAAACTTTCAGCGAATGTTCCTAAATGGTCAATGAATTTTTTTTCAAATTTAGTGTTGGAGTTATAAATTGTCCATAATCGTGGACAAAATTATTGGAAGATAGTGATTTTGGAAATAGGTATTCAGGTACAAATACAATGTTTTCTCTACAAAACCTCATTGTTTTATTAATGTATGCTTATAAATGAGTACAGAAGCTACCAATAACAAAGGCAAATGTACACTTAACCTGATTATAATGAATAATTGTGCAATTTTAAGTTTTGAAACTTATTTTGATATGGAACTCCAGGAAACAGTTTCTGTCCTTACTAAGACATAAATATATTTGGCATTTCTCACACCTGAAATGTGATTTATCTTTGCAATTTTCATATCTGCATCTTCCAGCTTCTTTTTTTCTGAATGAATAGGCAGGTGGTCTATGGTGTCTAAACGGATGTCCTTACTTGGCCTTCTTTCATACCTCATTTTTTTTCTGTATTGGTTCCTCCTCTTCTTCTTCATGGGACGGATGACCACGTTTCCTTCCGAGGACTGGTTTACCAACAAAACGGAGTCCTTCGGCAACTCTTACTCGGAAGTGCAGTAGATCTAGGACATTCTTCTCCGGAATGTTACACTTCTTGGCATCTATTCTGTGTTCAAGCCAGCTGTTCACAATAGCTAAATCAACAGCATGAAATATGAGGCGCAGTGTCCACTTTCTGGATCTGATGAATGTCCTATAGATGCTTATTAGAAAATCCATTTTGTCCACTCCCCCCATGGAGGCATTGCATAGACGAATAACTTCTGGTCAGGGAACGTGTGTATACTCTTTCTTACTTCCATCCCAACGTTTTACCAAATCTGTTTCCCAATTCCAATGAAATTGGACGCCATGTTTACTGGTCTGTTGTCCAGCCACTTTACAATCACAACATAATGGCTACTTATTTCCTCCATGTGTCCCCTTGGCTTTTTTATCATATCCTTGTCTGATGGATGGGAAGGTTTATAAAATCTGTTTAATTGTGCTGTACCAGCTGCCATAATATGTTTCTGTTCAGATAGTTCCCCATTTTACAAACAATCAAGGACAAACGTAGCAAAACCTTCATCTGTGACCTTCATTGAAGTAGGCTTGGGCCTACAGTAATGTCCTAAAACTAAAAAAACAAGACCTTTAGATAAAAATGGAACAACTAGGTGCAGGCATGAACCCTAAATAAAGGTTATGTTATGGCCCGCCCATGTGGTCCCTCAATACCAAATGTCCTGCGTCATGGACATTGTTTTTATACGTAAGTTTTCTATGTATTTCAAGGACATAAAGCGAAAAAAAATGTTTATATTTTCTTTTTCTCTATAGTGTTTTACATGAAATCAAGCAATTTACAAATATTTATATGCCAATATATAATAAAAAAAATTAAAATAACCATATCCTTACCAGGAGCTTGAACCAGCTGACATGGCTGCCTCTATCTTCATTTAATTTAGGCTCACTCACACAGATGGCTCCACAAGGCAGTTAATTATAATGATGAAGCATAGCTGATCATGTACAAATGCATAGCAAGGTTTTTCCTGATAGCAACGGTTTATTAAAAATTGTGTCCTTTATCATGGACACTGGTACTGAAAGGGTTAACCTAAAGCTGCGACTGTGCATTATGGAGGCATTAAATATGGAAAAGAGCTCTTATTTGGCTGTAAGAGACGTACACCGGTGTCTTACTGTCACTAAGTCTGTGATGACGACCCTCGAAGATCCCCAACAGAGGGGATTTAGGCTGCAGGAATATATTATGAAGAAGTTCCCATGAGAGGCGATCATGCGCCCACTAAACGGATCATTGGAAGGGTGAGAGCTGTGACAATGCCTTTAGTCGAGTCTTATTTGTACAACATCCTGCATACATAGGGATGATTTCATGGCTAACACGCACTCCCCTGGTGCTAGAGAAAGTCTCAAATATGAAGGGAAGGTGAAAGAGAAGAAAAGGTCGATAACGGAGAAACGTGGAACATTTTAAGGAAATCATAAACTGTAAAAGCATTCGATAAAGTAATCCACACTGAATTATACATGAAAATGAGAAATAAAGGGCACCCAGAACGTTTAACTTTAGTCATAAAACATATTTATGAAAGTCTGATGTGCTGTATTCACTGTATTCTCTACTCATTCTTGTGAAAATAGTTGCAAGCGCTTCTGTGTGTACTACAAATTAGACATCTGTGAAAATGATGTAAGATTTGAAGCTTTAACGGCGATATTTATTAATTAGAGCTGCTCGGGTTTCAGACGTGCGATATTTATACAGTAGAAGCACAAAATAACGCGGTTGTTGAGGGATATCCATTACCCCCACGTTATACCTACCGAGGTATATACCGACGTGTGCAAATTATTAGACTCATTCGTGTTTTTTTACTTTGCTTCAGATTAGCATTCAAAATAAGTTAGTTAGTTAGTTAGTTAGTTAGTTAGTTAGTTAGTTAGTTACTAACACTCCCCACATGGCAACCTTGGCCTTCGGGGTAACCTCACCCCACCAAGTGATGACCGGACCCATTTCTCAGGTGGAGGCACCCAGAGGGCGGTGTCCATTACCTCCGATGATAGGGTGATAGTGAAGATGGCGGTGAGGTGAGAGGACCTACAGTTTTTACCGTGGACTCCGAACCACGTTGGGCATAGGGGATACTTCACGTGTGCTAGACAGAGGTGAAGGCGTGGATAGGGCCGACTTAAAATCGCCAACCCCAGAGCCGGGAATCGAACTCGGGACCCTTAGAACGGGAGCCGCGAACGAAACCACCGCGCTACCCCGGCGCCCGCATTCAAAATAATAGTTATTTAAAGCCGTAACCTACTTCAATTTGTCGTAATTCTTTTCCTTGCTGTAATATGAAGCATATTCAATGAAATTTCTCTCTTAATAATAGCTGCGGTATTTTTCTTTTACTTATAGTAATATGGTGATAGCTCTGAATTAAGAGCAGCAATTTTCTTCATGTCTGTTTATCTAAATGTTTGGTGATATTGCTTTCATTTGGTGAATGTAGTAACTGAAGATTGTTAATATTTGCATTTACTGTGTTTTATGGTGGCTAATATATCCTCAGTATTTATTATTAATTGATCTCAAGCCAGGTAACTTCGTGCATCTTATCCTTAGCATTCACATAGATTCAAAGATGAGGTTATGCGTAAAACTGCTGACTTATCCCCAAGGAAAGTAGCTGTAACTGAGAGTCTTTTGAAGGAACCTCCTTATTCACAACGTGAAAAAGCTAAGAAATTGTGTATTTTACAAAAATCTGTTAGTCGCATTAATCAAGCTTCAACATTCGGTGAGACGTTGACATCACAAAGGGATGGAAAATGCGAGAGGAAAAGAAAGCTATCACCAAGGATGCAAAAAAAACTTGTGCAGGTGGCAAAACAAAATAGAAGAGCAACCAGCATTGACCTCAATAATCAACTAAAGCAGTACCGTACAGAAATATCAGCCTCAGCAGTTCGTAGAAGATTATGTGAAGCAGGTTTATCGACACGCAGGCCTCGTAAAAAGGCTAAACTAACACCTGCAATGGAAAAAAAAAAAAAAAAAAAAAAAAAAAAACGTTTAGAATGGGCCAAAGAGATGCAGAAACATCTAGTGGAATTTTGAAGCAAGGTAAATAGTATGAACCTTTTTGTATAGCATAAAATTAAAATATATACATGTAAATTTTATGGAAATGAAATAAACAGCCTAAACTTTGTTTCTCTCATTGCTGGTATTGTTATACTATCTTTGAGCAATTTTAAAACTGCGTAATATTAATAGAGGTTTTTATTGTTTCAGGTAATTTTCTCATATGAATCCATGTTTGAAGTATGTAAAGAGAGCAGCCAATATGTGAGAAGCACAGATAAAGAAGCATTTTCCCCTTAGAGTGTCGATCAAAGAGTAAAGCACCCAACATTAAAAATGGTCTGGAGTTGTATGTTTGTCCATGGACCTGGAAGATTATACATAGTTATGGGAACTATGGAGCAGAAACAGTATAAAAGTGTATTACAAACAAGACTATTTCTGCAAAGTAAAGAATGGTTTCCAAATGGTGATTTTGTGTTCATGCATGACAGTGCTCCCTGCCATAGAGCAAAATCTGTAACCCAGTTCCTCAAAGAAAACAATGCAAAAGTACTACCGTGGTCGGGGAATAGCCCTGATTTAAATCCAATAGAGAATCTGTGGGGTATTGTTAAACAGAGACTGAAAAAATTGAAAATAGCAACAAAAGTTCAGCTTATTGAGGGCCTGATAACCATTTGGCACAGAGATGAAGAAATAAAGGAAAAGTGCTCCACCCTCGTATAAAATAAACGGTATATGTTAAAAATTTCACCATTGAGTCTAATAATTTGCACACGTCTTTAGGTATACAAACTAGAAAGGACAAAATCAGTCCCGCGTACTTTTAATAATAAAATATATTACAAATTATTATTACATACATGTAATAATAAATTACAGAATAGTTTTAAACTCTCTTATGTAAGGTACGTTTCGTTTGATGCAGTGATGCACTACGTTTTCTCTCCGCGTATTGTGGCAAGATGGAGGAGATGAATGCTGTTTGATTCATTTTGCCTGTACAACTACAGAATCACTTTGTTTAAATGAGTTATCACTTTACTAACTTGAGAATGTTTTCTTCCACCTCCACGTCTTTGTCACCACCTTCCTCTTCATCGTCAATTTGTTCTTCCTTGCCATTCTTTTCGATAGCATTAAGTGAATTCTTGCGTCAGCTTCGTATGCTACTCAGGTAACGTACTCGTTAGAAATGCGGTACAGTCCTTGCAGAAAAATGTCCACGCAATCTATTCGGCTAAATTAGTTGTGCAAATCTGTTCGTATTAATGCAATCATAACTGCAAATATTGTAGATTAAATTATTTAGTTTGTTCAATACCACATAGACTGTCTTCTTCACCGAGGACGTTTAGAACGAATGTCGTACTTTTCTATAAGAATGTTCTGTTTGTTTTATTGTTCTTTTTTCATTTAAAACGCAGTTCCCTCACTATTCTGTTTAAGAAAGACTTACTGCCCTAAATGTCAAAGATTTATCTTAAAATAATCATTAATTTAGCTATTGTAGGAACACCTTTTTCCCCGTTCATAAAACTTTTGAATCCTTCTTGTAACGACCCATTTGTCAAAATCATCTGGATCTATAACTCGTTTCGAAACACTATACCTTTTACCTGGAGTTCTAAAGATGTGCTCTGATTTTCATTTTGTTTGTGTTCTTTAACAATTCTTTTTGCTATTCTGATATGCGCTTTCGCTTTTTGAATCTTTTTGGGAAAAAAGTCTTCCATTGTAACCAGTTCTTTGCTTTTAGCTTCTTTCTTGATGTATGCTCATACATTTGAAACAATTTCTCGACTCCTACTGTGTAATGTTTTAGATGGCATAATTAATTTATGCAATTTTCAATGTTTGACAAATTCACTATACTCACTCTTTATCGCTAAACTCTGATTATGTCTTCAGTAGCACGCTGCATATAAAAGCAACTGAGAATTTGCAAGGACTGTGCCTAAGATGCAGACGACATCACTGTATTCCCCCTTCCCGCCACGTGATTTCGTTCGCAGAATTATATGAGCTAATGAAGAAGACTAGGCCAAGAACGGTGGTATTATTACTTTCTCCTGGAATGCAGTGGTCAGTGTAAACCAACACGGATGGTGGTGAAAATTATACTGCAGAACCTCTGTTTGTGGAATATTTTTATCTCAACTTTTCGAATAAAAAAAGCAAATAAAATAATTAACTACAGTATTTTTTAACGTGGACATTCTTTTGCCCAAGTTAAATACTGTGACTTTGTGGGTTTGTAGAATTAGAAGTTCAATTTGCAGAAACTCAAAATGTTCTTTATTTGCGTAGAGACACACTGTTCAATCCTCACGTAACAGAATTACGTCATATACACACAGTCTACCAAGGTCGATGATAACAACAAACGTTCTGATTACCTCTGTTTACAACACTTGTGTTACACAACATCCGTTCACGACTTCAGCTCAGCTGTTTACTGCTTACGACTGACTCTTGGTGAGTCATTGCTCTCTTAAGTACCTCATTGATAAATTCGAGAGGTTTCTGGAACAATTAAGAAAACAACCTTTCTCTGTCACTCAAGATATCACTAGAACCTTCCAAACGTAAAATCCTATCTGTGCCGGCAAGTCCTTTATCTCATCTATCTTTATTTGCCAACTCTTTATGTACACTAGCCGCGCTATCGTAGATAACGGCTTCGCGACAGTACAAATCCGCGCTGTTTCGGACCGTTGTAATCCGAGCTTCTGCTGCATCGCTTTTTGAAAAATATCATAGTGCAAGCATGACCGAAAGTTCGAGCACTTTATAAACATTGTACAGCTGGTAGCCCGAGAAGCTGTAATTAATTTGTGGAAATGGTTGTATAACATTTTTCTTTGTAAGCATAATAACAGTATGAAAATACAGTAGGTTTAAGCGACAGCAAAATCTTTTATGAGCTTACCGTTATGTGATGGGTTTAAATTGCATTCTCCTTGTATGGCCAAGAGGTAAACGAGGTATACTTCGGAAAACTCCACAAAAATTTTACTTGACATAAATTAGTAGTTTAAGAAGATATATCTTTCTGTGAAGTAAAACGTTATTTCCTGTGGTTTACCAGTTGTAAAAATTCTCCAGAATGAAGAGAACTTCACGGGCTATTCCCATAACATTGTAAATACATTGATCTTTTCTGAAAATATCTTAAAATTAGGTATATTGCTTTAATAAAACTTGATACGTCATTTTTACTAAATTTAAATTTTCGATAAAATTACCATATAAAGGCTCTTGAGCTGTATATAAGTTTTCTTGAAAATCGCGTTAAATATTAAATTCGGCCTTTAACCCATTTTCCGTTTTTTTATTATTTATTTATTTATGCTAGACACATACATGCATACGTACACCCAGTCCTTCTTCTAAAACTGCTTTCTTTTGTTCAGAGAAACTCAAAACGTGCACTTCTAGTAAAATACTGGTATTGAAAACATGTGTGGAATACGATACTTTCTCTGCTTACTGTTAGTTGGTGCGTAGTAGTTTATTTCACTTAAACTATGTGAATGCCATATAAGTGGATGGAACATTCAGAAGTATTTCTTAGTAATTTTATCAACTGTTTGCAAATTCATGGCAAAATAAATCAAATGTACATCCCAAGAAAACCAAGAGAAATATATTCTACAGTACTAAAGCATTGTTTGGCAAACTGTAGCCGAATGTACAATGACTATGGGAAGTGCCTATGGGAAGTTAATTTGCTTTGGTTACAGATTACACTTCGGTCACCTCTGGTGCAGAAAAGTTTATTCACATTTTCAACTAGAAAGAAAAGCAGTGATCTCTAAACGTTAATTCTGAAGCTGTTGATGCTGTATTTGCCAAAGTATGAGAAAGCTATTGCTTTTACAGTTTACAGGCTCAAGTATATCCGTCGAAGTTTCCTTTAAAACTAGAAGAATCACGAATGATGGTGAATAATTTCTCAGGAAACTGAACACTGAACCACTAAACACATTTATCATTTTGTCGAGATACTTAACAATAATCAATCGGAAATGTATTCAGCCTTCGGAAGTCAGTGAGAAAAGAAAACGAGCTATTAATAAGTAAACTGTTATAGAAAAACAGGCATTAATTTTTCAACATAAAGAAATATCAAGTCTGATTTTAAAGGCTATTTCGTATGAGAATCATAAATCATATATGTTTAATAACGACATTTAACTTTCAGATTTAGTGAAGTACAAATATGTTTAGCTATTCACTAAATTAATATACGTGTCAGTTATAGGTACATAAATGGGAAGGGAAAAGTTTGGTTGTAATTCTATAATGTTGATAAATATCCCTTATTTGATAACGTCGTGGGATGAAACTAACGGAACTCAACGGATGCAATTAATGGATTCATTTATACCTTGGTCGCCGCAAATGGAAACGTTACCTATGTTGTAACAATTGGCACATTTTCTTTTTTCCCTTTTCAAATTATCCCTCACGAATTGATTAAACTTGTTCCAAATAATGTTTCTTCAGGATATGATCAAAGTCATTCACTTCAAACGCAGTGTATTTAATTTCTATTTATTGTACAAATTAAGGAGATTATCTCACTGATAGAGCCGTCAACATTTCGTTCTGCTAAATGCCAACATTGTCACTTTTCACCCCTACTCAGTAATATTATATGCACGAGTTTTCCAGTATTAGCTTTGAAGTATTATTTAATACAATGTGCCATCCTAAAGCCGTAAATTGCTTTATCTTGAGCCCTGGAATCTGGTGCTATTATGAATGGTCCGAGTCAAGAACACCTCTGTTTGCCAAAACAACGGAGTATCGTTGTCCATACTCCAGTGTTACCAATTGTGGCTTTGACTGTATCATGTTTCCTTTGTTGCTCTTCTCTTGCATTATCATACTGTTTCCTTTTGTGTTTAAACCACTCCAACAGTAACAAGTGCCAAATGGCTGAAGCAGATACAGAACTATCAACATCAACACAATCCCACAATAGCCTTTTACTTCAGACGTTGCCTAACCTGGAAAATACAAATACGTGAACTACAACTCAAGGCCTTCTATGATATGATTTAAAATACGACGGCATAAAAGACATTCAACGCCTTCGATATGAAGCAGGATTTCTATGTTGGAAGCACAATTCTTTCTCTTCTGGTGTGAGTTTTTGCGGATATCAGTTTCTTCTGGTCACTAATTGTATCATTTTATTTTAAATAAGAGTCATGAGATCTCTCGTGTTCAGGTGTGGTTCAGAGTGAAATATATACAGTTTTGGAGAAGTTCAATTTTGTAACAAATAATTTAATAGTATTACCTGGATTACATTCATTTCATGAATGAACGATCAATATGATTCGGCGAACTTCACACTTATCTGACACTTCCTCTTACCGGCATTGTTGATTAAGCTCGTTAAGACATAATCTCAGAAGATCTGGTTTAATTCCAGCCAGGGTTGTCCTTTAGATTTTCTCGGTATTTTATAACTAGCAAATGCTTGTGAAATGTTTGCCTTAAAATTAGGCCTGGGATATTTTTATACTAAATGTTCTTTTGCAATTATTAGTTCATTTCATATCTTGCCAGTGTCCACCGCATGTGGTGCCGTAATATTACAGAAAAATGTCATACGTTGTACTTACATGACTTTCTCCACTACTCTCGTACAAGTATTCTTACAACTCTTACTTCAAGATAATCGAGAAGTAAGTGCAGCTACAATAGGAGTAAGGGAATACATAGGCTAAAGCGATAATCAAATACTTTAAGAGCTGCTCGTTATATGATGGCTTTCATGTTCACTTCCCTTGGCAAACCGACGGGGATGGCTCAGGCCGTTTCGTCTATGATCTGCATTCGAGAAGTCGGTTCGATTCCTGTGGCCGACCTACCTGACCCATGGGTATTTTCAAGGGTTTTCCCGGGTTATCAGATGAATGCCGGGTAGTTTAATTACTCCCAGAAATTCCTGTCCCTCCATCAGCATTTCACATCACTTCACAACTAGTAGTCTCTTTCAGGGTAGAAGTGTCGGAGGGAGCCTTGGCGCTGTATGGCAGGATGATATGCTCATGGTAAAACTTCCTTCTCTGGTAGGGCGGTCTCCGGTCTTCGAACCTGGTTCGTTGGGGCCATTTCCGGACCACAACAGTGTGGGATACCGGTTGTTCTGGCCTGCCGGGGAGTTTCCAACTGACAAAGTAGGGAGCTTGCCCTCTGCACTGTCTTTGCTCCTTGGGACGGCCACTTTCTGTCTCTTCTCCCCTCGTCCTTCCTCCCGGGGATGCTCCATTTGGGGGTATGCGTACAATAGACCATATTTGGACCTCGATGCCGAATCCCCTTCGTAGCATAGTCCAGTCCAGTCCCTTTGCAAGAACAGAGGATAGAAACTTAATTACCTCCCATTGTAAAAGGTATAAGAGAAAATTAAAATTCAAACCAATAAGAAATATCACGGAAAAGTTAACTCCAGGGGGAAAAATGTATTTAACACAAATGATATGCTTTAAAGAGTGCACTATTCCTCTGTTCATAACGACCTAAGTTGATTATCAGCTTAGCCACGCGTTCCGCCCATGCCAGAGTTACTGCATCAAGAAATATTTAGTTTTTTAAACCTCTGAAAACAAAGTTTACTGAAAAAGAATATGTGAGATATCAACTGAAGATAGAATTTAAGGACGAAAACCTTGGTAATCTTGCAGCCATATTTAGCGACTAGACTTACTAATTGTATTATTACTTTGAGGAGGGAGAAGGCCTAAACCAGTTGGTCTGCCAGACAAGTCCACCAAAGGGACTACCACGTAATGCCGAACCAACTCCCTTAGAGACTGATTATGGCGTTTCCCTAATTCCTGCTCGCCTTAACAGGATTTTGGCTGAACGCACCCTCTGATCAAATCCTCACCCCAGCTACGCGTTCTTATCAAACAAAATATGACTTATCTGACGTCACTCATCGTGAAGGAAGCCTTCAATATTCTCGGTGCTCATGTTCCCCACCAAGCTATAACTAATGTCTTAAAAAACCTTTTTGGGCATGTGCTACTATAAAAACATATTTTGAACTTTATAACTTATTTAGCTGAAACTTTTTGTTCAAAACTAAGACTTGATGTCCCTTTTTTACACATTTATAGAAAGTTGCTACCAGAACTCGCGATTAGAAAAATTCTTGTGCGTATTTCACTCATTTGGAGCATTTCATTGTGATCAAAACAATTCTTTTCTTTTTTAATTTACGTCCTCCAACGTTAAGTCATATCGGACGATGAATGGAATGGGTGGAATGATGCTCAAATGAGCCCAGGGTCCATAGAGCTTAGAGTTACCCGACATTCGTTTTTCAGGACGGAAAAACCTTATCCAAGTAACTCACCCTGAACGAGATTCGAACTCGGGACCTCTTGAACGTGAGGCAGACACGCTACCACCACGCTACCAAGGCGGGCGATCAAAACAATCTAATATTATAGTTAATTGATGAAAATTAACCATTTCTTCATATTAGCCGTATATAGGCAAAGGTTTTTGATAGAGTCGACATGAAAAATTCAATGCTATGGCCGGGATTTGAACCACGGATCTCCTGGTTTCCTTCCAGTCGCTCTTACCTATTGAGCTACCATGGCCAACGTGCCGTCATGACACTAAATTCTCCATTTGACTCGTATATTCCCCCGGTAAACCACTAGGGGGCTCTCGCATTCGAGATACACCGTTTGTGGTAACTTACTGCCTTAAGTACTTGAGTCCCAGGCTTCATCATTTAACTCTTATTATTTTAGTTAATTGATGGAAATTAATCATTTCTTCACACTCAGGTTTTTGATAAATATATTCAAAATGAAAACTTCAATGCCATGGCCGGGATTTGAACCACTTCTAGTGTGAAGAAATGATTAATTACCATCAATTAACTAAAATAATAAGAGTTAAATTATGAAGACTGTGACTCAAGTACTTAGGAGAGTAAGTCGCCACAAACGGTCTATCTCGGATGCGAGAGCCCCTAGTGGTCTACCGGGGAAATATACGAGTCAATTGGAGAATTTAATGCCATGACGGCAAGTGGGCCATATTAGCTCA
This sequence comes from Mantis religiosa, assembly GCA_030765055.1. Taxonomy (NCBI): domain Eukaryota; kingdom Metazoa; phylum Arthropoda; class Insecta; order Mantodea; family Mantidae; genus Mantis; species Mantis religiosa. The sequence goes on from CM060958.1 coordinate 119,190,235, forward strand.
ATGGGTAAGAGCGACTGTACGGAAACCAGGAGATTCATGGTTCAAATTCCGCCATAACATTGAATTTTTCATGTTGACTGTATCAATCTAATATTAGCTTCAATTTCAAGCAATCATGGCCACTGTATATCTCAACTTTTTAAAATTATTGCACTCCATTTTTATTTTTAAGTAGCTCCCAACGAATAATAATTCTCAACGTTAAGCTTGTGTATAGGTCAAAAACTGTGGTATATCCTGAGAGTACTTTCTCCTACAGTCTTACGAATTACCCACCAATTCCTGTGAGCTTTTTGCCATAAGATTTTCCCTGGAACACTTAATGAAAACTGAACACGGTTGTTACATGATCTTCACTGATTCTACGAGCGCAATTCTTGCTCTTCAACAAATACATCCAGAAGTTCTCTAGTGCAGCAAATTTAGTTGCTGGTGTTGGAATGGATACCATATCACATAGGCATATCCGGAAATGAGAAAGTTGATAAAGCAGTGTGCTGCTCTCTAAGTCTGGTTGAATTACAGGTTCCCCACCACGACTTCCAGTGTTTCCGCAAATATGAAGTGTCTAAGCAGTGGAAATTACACTAGAACTCCACATCCAAAGTATAATCTCTATACATGGTTTCAATTGCCCTATAAAATACATAATTAGTCGAGATGAGGTACTTCTCAACAGACTACATATTGGACATTTTGCATTTACCCATTCGTACCTCCCTGCTAAGGACTCACAGTCTAGGTTGAACTTAAGAAAGGGAGTTAATGACGAAGGAAAGCTGAAGGAAACACAAGTCCAATGCACTACACATGCGTTTAGTACTTCAAAGTAGTAAACACAATATAAAGAAAAGATTCTAAATTTAGATGGACGAGGATGCTAAAAAGTTTAAAGCGAAGGAACTTGACTGCAGTAGAGAAAATCGCTGTGCGTCGGACATGCTTTAGATGAGTTTCCGTGAGAAAATAGTGTAGTATGGGATTGTCGAAAAATCAAGTTTTCGCGAAGGCGTGGACACTTTAGCTAACAAAGATCCATGATTGACAGGCTTGCCGCTTAACAGTGTACAGAGCTCAATTTTGTCAAATTAAAATAAAAAAGGTCAAATGAAATCATAGGTGAAACATTAGCGTCCATTACATACGTTGAGTTCCTGAATCATAACCCTTCAAGGTTTCAGCAATTAATTTAAATGCCCAAGAACACCAATAGAATGACCAATGTGTGCTTAAGAGATATTCAGGTGTGATTTTCATTAGCCTTTACACATTAAAATATTTCCAACGTAAGCACTGTCATCCCACGATAACGGTTCAACCTAGTTACAGCGATGTGCATCGACTTTAGTGCGGCGATCCCGCTGATCTCTCGGTAGCCCTGAATGATCCAACTGTCTGCCAGGATGTAGTAGAGTTTTTAAAAGTAACTGATTTGTATAATTTTATATAACTAGTTTTAATTGCTTCAAATAATTGTAATTTAAAATTTACTTTAGTTGCAATATGATATATTGTTAAAACGACAATAATAATAAAAAAAAGACGAAAGAAAGTTTCAGGATAGATTTAAATGGCGAAGTTCAATTATCAAATGTGCCACATATTCACATTTATGAAATACATGGTAATACAGTACTTGTACATATGTTGAGGCGAAACACAAGATACGTTAAGTTACCAGCAATGAATGCAGATAATTCAACGTTCATCCATAACATGAACGTGAAGTGAACCAGAAAATACTATCGTCGAAAATATAATATTACCAGACAGTAAGTGAATTGAGTAAAGGTATGATATTAAATGATTATGGCTTTAAAGCATTTTAAGGAGTAAACAAAATGTTTAATTTTTATGCTCGTAACTATGAGAATTGTACATCTTTGTTTTAAGGAAAGCAATTGTGTATACTCCAAAAGGGACAGACTCCAGTATTTTTGAAAACTCATTGGGTGACTTAAAACGCGAAAAAACAGAACATATGTACATGTAATTCATGTATTAATCCCATTAAAAGTATTCCTCACATGACGTTTTAGTTCAAATTGTAGCCATGAACATTAGAACAAAGTCGCAGAGCAAATACAGGGGTTGCAGACTGGCGCCAGGGAAGTTCTTGTTTTATTTCTCTTTAATCACATAGCAGAAAACACCGCAGTTATACGTACCCATAATTACAGAGCCATGTTTCTTTGGACGGGCAGAGGGCGGTGGGTGGAAGAAGGTTTTGATGTGATTTTTCTTAAACTTTCCCTTTGGATTAAGTGCCGCCCTGCAGCCCCTTCCGCCCATTTTGACCTCAGCTCTGATCTCTTTGCAATAGTAAACTTTGGTATACATCTAAACATCCAAAAGGATAGAGCATTTAATTCCCAGAATCTATAAGAGCACCTTAGAACAAATAATGATAAAATAAAGTAAAACCGTTCTAAAAATGATTTTTATGAAGCAAAAAAAAAAAAAAAAAAAAAAAAAAAAGCTTTGTTTACCGAATTTTGCAACTATCATTTGTAGGATGGTCCATAAGAAAGTACTATTACAAAGCTGAATAGGAGACCACCTAAATAACTTCTTTAAAAGTTTACTGCAAAGCTTGCAACTATGTAACGTTTTCATTCTGTTATTTCTTTCTCTTTTTCCTACTTTTTATCAATGATTAAGTTCGCTTTAACCCTGAAGTCATATCGCGACTACATTATTCGGTTTACATAAACAAAGATAAACATTTTATTATTGATAACTATTACAAACCATTATACAATTAAATTTATTTTATGAATTGAAGTACATTATTTACATGTTGTTCATTGAGTGCTTTTGAGACTTTATTGGGAATTGAGTTGAGTTCTTTGTTTACAGTACTCAGGGCAATATATGATTAAACGAATACAGTTAGAGAACTTTGACACTGGTCGCGTTTGAAAAGATGAGAATATATGGCCAATGTGAAGTCTGGTATGTTGTTTCCTGTTATTTATTCCTTTGTACACAAACTTATGTTTATGAAAAAATAGTCCTATCTTTCAGAAAACAACCGTTTGAGTGGAATGTATAAACATCTGTTTATGGGCGCTATAAAACACCGGACACTAGACTTCATCAAACTTCACAGATGTGAAATAGGTCTTCAAGGGAGTTATTTTTTAGTTGCTACGTCCCATATAAGTGCCATTCACAATCAAAAGTACGTCGTACCCATATACGAGGTAGAAGTTAATCATGTTGTCATTTAGATAGACAAATGGAAAAGTTAACACCAGTTCATCGCAACAGCTGAGCCAATATCCTTCGAAGCGACACCGGCGGTGCACACGACATAGAAGCATGTATGTACCACTATGCATCAAACTAAACAATGTTAATTATGAGAAAAACCTGCAAATACTGCGATTTTTAAATACATTCTACTGATTCTTGGCTCGTGATCTCACATAGAAAGGCACATAATGAATGAGTAAATGGCGATGGAAAATCGTATGTAAGAAAGTATTATGTGTTTCAAACGGGAAGGCGTTTGTCCTTGAGTGCTACTAGACTAGCAACCAATCGGAGTTCTGCGGTGTTGTCGTATTGCATTCCCGCTAAGTGGTGTGTGACGAGCGCCAAACTAATCAATCTGTATTAAATATTATTCGTGCTAAGACAAAAATTCAGATTTTTCCGAAACTGATCCTTGAGGAAGCTAGAGAGTAATGTATCTAACATAGCCATGAAAACTATGAATAAATAAAGCACCATTACCTGTATTATAACAATAAATCGCGATGTAAGCACTGGGCGATTATACCGCCCCTGATTCTGTACGGCTGCGAAGTCTGGGAATCAGCGGCTCCGACCACTATTCGAGACTACAGCGCGTCCAGAACAGGGCACTGCGAATGATCTACGATACCGGACGTAGATTCCCGTCCCACATCCTTCACACCTACTCCGGAGTCCCGTACATTGTGGACGTGGTGCGGGAGAGATCCCGCACCATCTACGATAAGGTAAACTCCCATCCCAATATCCTGGTGAACACCCTTGGCCGTTACGACCACAGGGTTCTTTGCCGCCGACCGAGCTACCGGTTGCCCAAAGATGCTTTGGGTGACCAGAACTGAAAGGCCACATTCCCTTGACTTCACACCCCCAAGACTAGAAATGGGCTTGGTAAGTCCCATACCTAAACATTTGTTCCTTTCCCTCTAGCCTGTTAAGCGGACTGTGCTCAGATGCCTCCCAGGCAGGCGAAAAAGCGCAGCCAGCACTGGGCGCACAACCCCCACGGGGCAACAGCGCGCATAAAGGCTAGACATACCGCTGCCTAAGACAACCGCCTGAGACATAAGACAACTCTATTATACTGGCCAGATAAAGCCGCAATAAGCGGCTAGGTGCTGGGCAGCAAACACTCCGTTCAGGTAAACCTGGATGACTCGATTCTTTTGCTGGTCTGCTGCTGCTCTGCTGGTATATCATTATTGGTTGGCATGTACGCGTATACGTATATCTGTAATTACTCAGAACTGAAACGTAAATGTTTGACATGACATGATAAGAGAATTACTTTTAACAAATCAATTCTAGCGAGAGTAAACAACAGATTTCCGTCTGCCCTGGCAGAACGTGTCTGGTCACATATCCTTGTTTATGAATGGTTCGTAATCTCTATTTACTCTAGAGAGTTCAAAGTGGTTGGTGTGTATGTATGTACATATACTTTTAATTACCCAGAACTGAAATTTAAACTACTGACATGACGTGATAAAAGAATTACTGTGAATAAATCAATGTGTTAAATTCGAGAAAGAGCAAACACTTCATTTCCTGTTAGCCTGTGGAACGCTGTATGCTTATGTTTATGAATGAATGCTGGATAAGAAGTGTTTATTTGCTCTGGAGAGCTCAGATCAATGTCATTCAGTTATTCTTTACACAACAGTAGAGTAAGAGTTAAATAGTGCAATGGCTTCTTGCTGTGAATTTAGTGGCGAGTCAAAAAGTCAGGTTTGCGAAGTCGGGCTCCAAGTATTATTTTTAAGGTGCACACGTTCATCAAAATACTGGTCAATGAGGAATATAGAAATCAGCTCGATTTAAAAAATGCTCAACTGCTTACTGCTGAAGCGTGTGGTGTAGGTAAAACAAGTGTGTCCCGCATTTGGATTAGAAAAGCAGGTAATTCAAAAACTATAATTATAGTTATAGTATTTAAACATATACATAATTTGCGAAGATGCTTTTTCCAATTTTGATTTTGGCAACTGCATCGTTGTAAAAGTTTGAAAAATATAATTCGCTTACCCTTACGTCTGCACCAAGAAGACCTGCATGTTGTATGAGTGTGCGAGAGAGAGGGAAATATAAAAGGAGTGGGGTAACAAGCTGGAAACGCTGAGTGTGATACGGCATCTGATTAGCTGGACTCTAGAACTCTTCCCATTTGAAACATATAATAGAGTGATACGTAATGAAGTAGGGTAAAAGGAGGTATTTTCGTGACAGGCAATTTAGTGCTACTTTTTCGAAGGGATATCTCAGAGACACCAGTTGGTGTTAACGCGCCTGGCGATAGCTCCTGAGCTCTAGGAACAAATATGTCAGCTACCGACAGTGAAAGACGAGTTAACACCAACTGGTTTCTCTGTGACATCCCTTTGAAAAATTATCACTAAATTGCCTGTCACGAAAATACCTCCCTTTGCCCTATATAGAGAATTACTAGCTAATTTGCTAGCTACATATGATCACGACAGATATAAACATTAATATTTGGACCTGAACAACATGTTTACGTTTAGGACCATGTTTGCCAAAGGTGAGTGGATGTGAACCTCAATGCTAATATAATCCGAAACAAGCTTCTTTGCTTATTTTCCGTCTAAATGTACTGTGAATGGCCGCATACAGTTGAGGTTTCAAGCCACCCTTTACATAACTCTAACTCTATGTCAAGGTCCGGAGGGTGCACAGAGCACCTCGACGAAGAGATCTCTTAAATTTGTGCTCCTGATGGGACGCCATCTAGGAGGGTGAGGTGAGGATATTAAGGGTGGCCGAACCTCAGGAGAGACGACAACAGAGGGCAGGGTTCCTAACAGCTACATATTGAAACTCCCTGATAGCCCGCCTCCCCCCTGTGGGCTTACACATCCCCTGGGGAACTCGACACCCGAAGACCTCCTCCGATGCGGACAACGAGGATTTAGTGTGAGAAAATTACGGACGCCGAAACACATGCCGACGCTTTAAACGCCTGGAATGGTTAACCAGGATGAAAGATGAAGTTAAATGTGAAGGATGTGGAACGGAGGTCAAGAAATTTCAGGGTTGTAATTATCCTTCCCAGCATTTGTCTAGCGACCCGAAGAATCCTCCAAAAGGAACCCATGGGTAAAGAAGGTCAGCTACAGGAATCGAACCCACACCTCCGGAATGTCAGCCACAGATCCCATTGCCTCAAGCGTTCGAAACTTTTTCGGTGCGTCTATTTCACTAAAACTGGTTCTAATCATGTTGGTTAACGTATTTTATTTAAGAAGAGTAATTACATAAATTATCTTTTATTTTGTGTTTAGTGATCATTACGTCAATTATCATGAACGAATAAGCTTGTTAATTATTATTTTGGCAAATCAACAGTAAAATATTAAATCAATCCCAGACCACGATTCTGAGATTTCACGCACCGAGTGGATCCAAACCGGGACAAAGAAAATTCGAACGATTACATCAACAAGACTTTGAAAACTGATCATCAGTATATTATACAAACAAACAAAATATTAATACATCAAATTAAAATCACAAAATAAATTCAATGATAAAAATTTTCAATAGGCAGCTTAGAAAATTTTACTTTAAGTGACTTTCTAACATGGAGCAGAAAACATAATTCTCTTTCAAATGGTGCAACAACATGTACCACAATAAAGCAAAATAAAATAAACTGTAGTAAAGTTTTATTACATGGTGAGACAGTATCAGCATTTTCGCATGCAAAGGGCGCTGATGACCCTTGTAGCTGAACGGACTTAAACATACATTCATGCTAAGAGCGTGAAATTTCAAAACCATTACACAGTGATTGGTCTGAATATCGCCTTAACCTTCAGTATTCTTCTGATAGCTATAACGAAATGTTAAGAATGTGTGCTCATTTAACAACAAATAGGATATATAAAATAATAAGCATCTGAAAGGATAGTTTGTAGAAAAGTGAGCAGAGAAAGTCTATGAATGTTAAATATATAATTTTAAATGTATTTTCTAGTAAGTAATCCTAGAGAGGTAGGTGAGTTTCTACCTATTTTTTCATAGTCAGATAACAATTAACAGAAACGTGAAATGCTTAATGCCATAAACAAATATATGACTGAACTGTGCAGTAACGCTTTATGTAATTATTAAACAAATTATATAACAATTTATAAACAATTATATAACATTCATCAATGGAAAGGAATTTACAGGCTATTCTCATAAAATTCAAGATATAATTTTATTACAGTTCGGCCGCTCTTTCTCTGGCTCTGACATTTCTCGAGAGGGAGAAGCACGCTGTTGCCAGTTCTTTAGCGGATTTCAAGCAGAGTAACAATGCGTGTTGTAAATATTTCACGTATTTGCATATTTCACGAATCAGTAGCTATATTATTATAATAGGGATAATAATAGGACTTACGAACACTAAAATTCGGAATTCACGCACGAAAAATATACCAAAGAAAGTTCACCAGCGCAAGCAGCTAAAGCCACGTGACTCAAACAAATTTAAGCTGGCAACACGGTGTTGGGTTCGGAAGCCACGCCTACCAGCGACAATGCTGATTGGCGCTAGCAGACAGTTTTAACTTCCTGACCGCAACACCGGATGTAGAGACTCCCAATACTACCAACAGATGCAGTTAGTGTGTGCGAAAAGTATGAACGAAATATTTGAATACAGAGGTGTTGTAATAAATATATTACATGCTAATGAAATTTCAAGTTGGATTTCAGCGTTTTATAGTTAATATAGTCCTATATTTTCATTCTAAAGATAATTTTGAGGATATGTTTTCAACTGCATTTTACTGTATGTTGGTACTATTAATCTTCTCCCTCCACCTCTTGCAGTCGGAAAACGTCAGAGCTGGAGATACAACGGCCGGACTGTAGTCATGCAAAAGTCTTAATCATATGGTAAATGAAAATACAAATGAAAATAATTTGACAGTTTATTAGAAAATCTGATGAAAGTGTTCCATATGCAGAGTGATTTGGAGCAGAAACATTTCCTTAACAAAGTGTGTCGCATCTTTGAAAGATGCTGAATACGTTTGGTATTTACCTAACTTTTTATTTCAGAATTATATCGGAATCGCTTGCATATCTTACTCAAGGTACTTCTGGTGAAATCTCTATATGGAATTTTGGGTGAAATGCAAACTGTACCGACTATAAGAGAAATTAAAAATTGTTGATTGGAAGTGAAAAACATCAAAGGCAGAAATAGCTTATAGCATAAAACTAGTTGGAAAATGTTTAGATGCAGAAGCAAGTTTTTCGTTTAGATATTTTTATAAAGTGAGGACTGAGTATTAAATATCAAGTCGGCGAAACTGAGTGTCTTTTTCTTTCTTCATTTAGGAGCAAAGGAACTCAGGATCAGAGATCCAGGATGGATGATCCACCCAAAACCTGGTATGAAACTGAGGAAGGAAACGAGGGTGAAATAGATGAAATAAAACATGATAATGGAGGAGTTGATGGAATGAATGACGGGAAAAGTGGGAGATTCCGGATAAAACACGCCTGATGCCGAATTTCCCACCACAAATCCCACATACGGTCAGTCCCTGGAACTGGATTATTTAGGAGGGGATTTGAAAAGAAGGTGCAAATTGGTTTATTGTACCTATACCCCCAAATTGGACATTTCTAGGGAGGAAGGATGAGGCCAGAGGAGTAGAGGGTGGTCGTCCCAACGAGCCACGACAATGCAGAATGTAGGGTCCCTACATTTTACTCAGATGGAAAGTTCCCCCCGGCAGGCTAGGACAATAGACATCGCCCACTCCTATGACTCGGAAACAGTCCTACCACGAGACTGGGTCCGGAGACTGGCAACCGCCCTACCGGAGGAGGATTGGTTTACTCAGAGCGTATTGTCGCGGCGACGGGCATAAAAGTTTTGGCGCAAATAGATAACAAACGTATAGTGTTTCACGGAGATAAAGAGCTTGCATAAGCGATAAACATAGCGCCGGAGATAAAAGACCTACCGACACAGATAAGTTAGGTAAATGGAACATTCTAGTGATATCTTGATTGTTGTATAGAACATTCGATTTCTTGTTTATTCCGGAAATATCTAGAATTATCAATGAGGTATTTAAGGGAGCTACTACTCGCCTAGAGTCAGTCGTGAGCAGTAAACAGCTGAACTGATGTTCTAAACAGATGTAATCAGAACGCCGTTTGTTGTCATCGACCTTGGTAGATTCTGTTGTATATGTGACGTAATGTTGTTACGCAAGGATTGAACAGAGTGTATTTTTATGCAAATAAAGAACATTTGGAATATCTGCAACTCGGACTTTTAATTCTACAAACCTACAAAGTCACAATATCATCCTGCCATACACCGCCGAGACACTGGCCGACACTTCTATCCTGAAAGAGACCACCAGATTGTAAAATATTATTTCTCATGGAATGATATTTCAACTTATGCTGAGATTCTATGAAGTTCCACGTTGTGGTGACATTTGAAGAAGTTTACTTTATATGTAAATCGTGTTTTATGAAGTCATAGGTTATTGCGACCTTTGTAGAATAATCCCTCATGGAATTAAGTTCTCGATTGAAATAAACAAATTAGTTTGGAGCCGAAAATTAATTTGTACCTTTTTCAAGGTCGTAACCTCGATTCAAGATGAAGAAACTTGATGTTGTTTAAGAAATAACTGTTATTTCTGCACTTCTTTCCATATGCTTTATATTTATCAGGTAAATATAACATACAGTATTCACACTTTTAATTAAAAACTTTCGGCATACCTTAATGAGAAAAACAAAATTGTTATATACTTTTTAAACTCAATTAAAGTACATATTCTTACCTTGGTGTCTTTTCGTAGAAGACGATAATAAGTCTTATCTTTTTAGCCTCGTTTTACAGAAGAATGTGTGCATATAGGTAATTACTGAATAAGTTTTATACGCACATTTCAAAAACAACTCTTAACACCCCGCGTCTGTTTTGAAGAATTAAAAGCCGAATACCTTTATTAGACAGCAAGAACACGTCTTAACACCTCGCGTCACTTTTTAAGAAGAACAACAAGATTATTGAATCGCGTTGCCTTAACGACAAACGCCTCCACATATATTTGATATTCGTAAATCTATTACACGTCTATTACACGTCTTTCTTTCACTAATTAATTAATCTCGTTCACATTACAAACACTTCCAATAATTTATAACGATTTCTTCTTAAACAAGTTTAAAATAAATTTAGAATACCAAATACAAAACCAATAATAATGTCTTGGGGTTTGAAAATAATAACTGTTTCAATATGAGAGATGTTGTGAAATGATAATGGAGATGAAATGTAGGGACAGGAAATTCGGGGGATGTAACTAACCTACAAAGCATTCACGTCCCGGGAAACCCCCGAATAACCCATGGATCAGGTGGGCGGGCCAAGGGCATCGAACCCGCGTCTTCCGAATGCGGCCTATAGACGAAACCTCTGAGCCATCCCCTGAGATCGGACATTGTACCTCGGTGAGAAGCGAGGGGTCCGGTGCCGCCTCCCGTATCACTATCGAGTATCGCTCATTTTCTATTGGGTCTGCCACTCCCACCTTGCGATTATTCGTGGCATTCCCTGATCTGCAGTTGGAACTGTCTCGGTTGGAGTTCGGTCTGTGAGAGACCTCTGTGTGGGAATAGCGCCGGCGTCAGCAGCTAGTGCCTATCTTTAAACATATGGTATTCCGCCGCGGATATGGTCACCCCCTGTACCCTTCGCTTCCCCTTTACTCCCCGATGTTAATAAGCCTTCACTCGTACTAACTACCAAAATCCTTTTCTCCTTTCTATAGCCGAAATTCTTAAGCACTTGACTTCAGGTTATCTACATTCAAACATTCAAAAAAATGTTAAGCGACTAAGGATCGTTAACAGGCAGGTGAATGCTCTCTACAGCCGCCAACAGAGAGAGATACAGAATAGCGCTGCTTTGTTATCTACGACGTCCCTGCAGTAGCATCATAATCATCATCATCATCAATTCTTTGAAACAAAATGCTCAAATGTGGGGTGTAGAAAGAAGTTGGTTGATGATGGACTTCTTCGAAGTTCTCGGAGTTCGATCTAGTCGTTCCTCGGCTACTCTGGTATCTGCATTGACTCTTCTTTTCAGGGGTGGTTGTGGATATGGAAGGATAATGTTGTTTTAAATAAAAGACTATCTATAATTTCTCCAACGAATCTCCAAACTTTGAGATTTATTAAGAATGAAACTTTTAAAACATAAATCAATCGATATCAATATTCTCTGGTGCAATCCTTTTAACTGTTCACCAATAATCACTTTTCTGTTCCACCAAGTAAAATATACTGATACATATATTCTTACACACAAAAATTTCCTTTGCACATGAGCGTCTACTTGCACGTCCTTTCACCATAGACGTCAAATGAAGAAGATCAATCAGCTCCAGTCCAGGTGCTTATATAGTCTTTTTGCCGTTGCCAAAACGACAAATTAACATCATTCATCTTTTATACATTTCTTCATAAATTTTGTATAATAACCTTTTCATACCATTATTAAATATTCTAAATAATTCTTTTTACTTATTTAAATTATTAAATAGATTTAAATAATCGTTTAAATCGTTTGATCTTCATGGTTTAGGAGAGTTCTCCTGATCCGGCATCATACTTTTTCCCATCGTTTTAGTGGTCTACCTGTTGCTCTATAACTTAAAGCGTTGTATTTGTAAGACTCTAATGGAATGTATCTGTTTGTATTTTTTCTTGCAATTAGAATATATCTAATTCTTTCCTTATGTCTTCGTTTCTAATACGATCTTGTCTGGTACATCCTTACTCCGCCAGTAGCATTCAGCCTCATGACGTTCCGTCCAAGGGTATAATACTTGGTTTCTATGTCTAATAGGAATTGGAATAATATTTAATATATTTTGATTATCAATTAGATTAGCAGGTGGATTTTTAGTAAGATTAATATGTTTACATCAAGTTGATATAAAGGCATTAATTGCATATTCATCTGTTGCTCATATAGGGTTAGTAGTAGGAGGGTTAATAACTTTAAATGTCGCAACATTGGAAAGCGATAACGGCATTGTTGTTCCTTACGTTTAGTATCTTATATCACACTAACCAAAGCACTCCAAACATAAAATTGTCCAAGTTAATTGATGGAAATTAATCCTTCCTTCACACTAGCCGTGTATATGCTAAGGTTTTGGATAGATAAAGTCAAACTGAAAAATTCAATGCTCTGGCCGGGATTTCAAACACAGATCTCCTGGTCCCGTCCAGTCGCTCTTACCCATTGAGCTACCATGGCCAACGTGCCGTCCTGACATTAAATTCTCCAATTGACTCATATATTTCCCCGGTAAATCTCTAGGTGCTCTCGTATTCGACTTACTAATGTAAGTACTTGAGTCCCAGGCTTCATGATTAAACTGTTATTATTTAACGTTAGGACGGTACGTTGACCATGGTAGCTCAATGGGTAAGAGCGACTGGACGGAAACCAGGAGATCTGTGGTTCAAATCCCTAACATGGTATTGAATTTTACATGTTGACTCTATCCAAAACCTTAGCCCACACACGGCTAGTGTGAAGGAACGATTAATTTTCATCAATTGACTTAAATTAATTAACTTAAATGATATTGCCTTGTGGCAGAAACCGAGGATAATCTGCACACTTTTGAACGATTTCCATCATAAGTAACGGAGGTTCAATGTGAAAATCTTCATAAACAAAAGTGTTAATCATTAGCAAAGAACCGTTGAGATGGAAATTAGGACTTGAAAACAAAATGGTAGAACAGGTTACAAATTTCAATTATTTGGGCGTTAATATTACCAGTGAGAGAAATTTAGCCCCAAAAATTATCAAATTGTAAAAGCAACAAAAATATCTGAATGTGTTAATTACTATTGAGAAATAAATACATAGGAAAACAGACAAAAGTCAAAAGTGGTTCGCCTAGTGATGACGTACGCCTTGGAAGCAAGAGCAGAGGCCACAAACACACGACGAACGATGGAAACAACTGAAATGACGGTGCTAAGGAGAATAGCTGGAAAGACACTGTATAACAGAGTAAGAAATGAAGAAATTAGTGAGTTGTGTAAGATCCAACCTGTAACTGAATGGGTGAGAAGAAGAAGAACGGAGGAGTGGAATGCACAAGTATCCAGGATGTCTGAAGAACGAATGGTAAAAATAGTGAGAAATAATAATCCGGAAAGAAGAAGAAGTCCAGGACTCCTGAAAAAAGATGGATAAAGGGTTTGATTTAGTCTAACATAAAGAGAAGTAGAGGGAAAAACAATTATGGAAAGCAGCATCATATGTCTGCATACCAGGGAAAACCAGGAAAAATCTAGTCAGAGATGGTTGGCTAGAATCGAACCCGCGACTTTTGAAGAGAATGCACATTACAATGCTTATCAAAACGTGGTGATATGCTTCACTAACAATGTAGGAACATTTATGTGTATCGATGTGTAATAGATTTATCGACTAATAAAGTCTCCCGCATGGCAATTTACTGTCATACCGATATGAAGATAGGGTCTCATTAAGACTGTAAGACAAAAACATGGGTTGTCCGGCGAGACGATACGGTAAGGCACGGCGTACGTCCTCCTTCCTTCCCTCCTCCTTCCATGGGTTAAGTTCCGGTTAATGTTAGACTCAAAAGCCGACCCATAACACGAAAATTATAGGATCACCAAATATATATTGTGGCTTTAGTAAAAGGTGATGTTTAGGTTTCCGCGATTGAATGCAGCTCTACAGTCAGCCCCTTTTTAATATCCACAAAGGAATTCCAAGCAGCCTAAAGGAGAGGATGCATTATTAACATGGTAACGTGTTCATTATTTAATTCAATACACACATTAATACTACAGTTTAAAGGGTATTTTATTAAGTAACTAATGTATTCACGTTTTACATGTACAGGCTTAGTTAAAAGCTTGTACCACTTGTATATGCTCTTTCCACCTGAGTGTTCTTCCTCATTATGCTTATCAATTATCATGCATGAGAAATTGGATCCCTGTTCTCCGTGACTTTTGTATTCTTACCACAGATGTTAATAAAGTTTATTTAACCCTCCAAATATTGAAATATGTATTTACTGCCGCAGATATGTAATATAATCATAGTTGAATTTTATCTCTCTTTACTTCGTTTAACTCTTAGCTCACTGACGATGTTATCACATCGTTGACTGGCTTGGTCAAGACAACTAGGCGAGACTAACTGATCATTTGATTCCTACATATTGAAATTATAAATCAATTTATCTATAATAAAATGTTTTCGTACTTAATAAACATAGGATTGGATACAGATACTAAAGTTAAAAGTAAAATTAGTGCTCTTATTGTTCTTTTAACAAAACTGACAGAGCCTATCTCCCTTTGATACTACCTTTGAATAGCTGCCACTGATTTACTTTCGAGTAAATTTTATAAAATATATTCTCGCGCAGAAAAATACGAGGCATGTTTTTAAGTCAGTACCGTTTTGGAATTTAAAAAAAAAGACGTACATAAATATCGCAATAATTTTATTTTTACATGAAAGCCTGTACCTTAATCTACATTTCTACATAATTTCCGTGAATATTGAGGCACTTGTCATAACGTGGCACCAGTTTTGAATACCCTCCTCATAAAATTCTGCCGCCTGACGTGTTAACCACTGTATCACAACTGTTTTGACTTCGTTATCGTCTTGAAGACGCTGACCGCCCAGATGTTTCTTCAAGTGCAGGAACAAATGGTAGTCGCTGGGCGCCAGATCAGGGCTGTATGAAGGATGATCTAGAGTTTCCCATTGAAAATATTTGATGAGATCTTTGGTCCGATTAGCCACATGTGGACGGGCATTGTCATGCAGCAAAACGATACCCTTACTCAACTTGCCACGTCTTTTGTTCTGGATTGCACGGCGCAGATTGTTCAATGTCTCACAATAAGACGCTGCACTGATTTTCTCATTACAAGGCAGAAACTCCACTAGCAATGTTGCACTTGTTGTTCGATTCTGGTGTGACGTAGGCCACCCAGTCACCAGTAACAATTTCGTCTAAAAATTTTCACCTTCATTGTGGTACCGCTCAAGGAAAGTCAATGCACTGCCTAAACGTTGGGTTTCGTGCAAATCCGTCAGCATTTTCGGAGCCCAACGTGAACACAATTTCCTGTACTTCAAGTTCTCACAATGCGATACAAAACACTACGAGAATATTAAGGAAAATGGTCGACCAATGATGAAATTGTAAAATGTCTGCTTTCTCTCGCATTTTCGTCCACTTTCTGCACCAAATCTTCAGTAACGACCGAAGGACGCCCACTCTGTTCTTCATCATGCACATTTGTGTGGCCATCTTTAAATGCTCTCACCCATTTCCTTACCATTGCATCACTCATAATGTTTTGTCCATAAACTTCACAGATCTCACGATGAATATCGATCGGTTTTACGCCTTTAGCACTAAGAAATCGTATAACAGCCCGCACTTCACAATCGGCGGGACTCACGATTGTCGGAGGCACATTAAACACTCAGTAACCAACGTATACAATGAAGAATCAGACTGTAATGGCGTCAGTGCGTAGACAAGACGTGTAGGTAACCAGTGCGCATGCGCGGAACGCCGAACGTAGCCCTGCGGCGGCGGAATCGCAAAACGGTACTGACTTAAAAAACATGCCTCGTTCAATGTGTAATGTAAATACGTCATGCGCTTTTCTAAAACTAGTAAGTGAAAGTATGATTCCATTTCTTTATTTTCAAACTTATTCCTCTCTCTGTAAAAATGCATCACCGCAGATGCGTTGCAATATTACTACAATTGTTTCATCCATGCAGACTGTACTTTGTCTTCAATGGCATTACGAAAAATGGAATTTTATAACTGTGAATCAATCCATTAAATGGAATGAATTTGGATGAATAGTAGGAACACTTTGGATGAACTTATCCAAAACAGAATATGATGAAAATGCTGTCTATTCTGTCACATATTCATATATTTAATTTTACTATCCAATTTGATTAAAGCTCTTTGTCGCTGAATTAGTGATACTTATTACTGTCATTTTGAATTTACCTATGGTTTTCATATTATAATTATGGTTACACAATGTTGACATTACAGTGCCTCAAAAGAGCTATTCGTGTCTACCATTTCTTGCAGTGTCACGAAGAGAATCAGCCTCACGAAATATATTTGTTAAATCGTAAAGGGTATTCCGAAACAGCGATCGGAATTTATAACCGAGTGTAATTTTCTGTTTCACTTATTGTGTGTATTCACCTACCACTTCTCCTAAATCATTTACTATAATCAAATGATGTTCCTAATCTTTCTCTCATTTTAAATGGGCAAATACCAAAGAAGATTTCTAAATGTAGTCATTGAATGTTTTGTTGAAACGTAGAGTCAGACTAAGACATTCAATGTCATAGCCAGGATTTGAACCACGGATCTTCTGGTCTCCGTCCAGCCGCTCTAATCATTGAGCTACTTTGGCCAACGTACCGAGATGACATTAAATTCTTCAACTGACTCGTATTTTTTCGGTAAACCACTTAGGAGTTCTCATAAACACATGTGACAACTCCCTAATGGCGACTTACAAGTAAGTACTTTTCAGTCTGACTCTACATTTACATACTTTAGCCTACACACGGCCAGTGTGAAAGAACAATTAATTTCCATTAATTGACCTGATAGTGGTTAACTATAAAGCACGATGTAAGTCGCTATTAAGGTAGTGTCTCATGTGTTTACGAGAACTCCTAAGCGGTTTACCGGAGAAAATACGAGTCAGTTGGAGAATTTAATGTCATATCGGCACGTTGCCATAGTAGCTAAATGTTAGAGCGTCTGGACGGAGACCAGAAGATCCGTGGTTCAAATACCGGCTATGGCATTGATTTTTTCAGTCTGACTCCACGTTTACACAATTTAGCCTACACACGGCCGGTGTGAAAGAACAATTAATATACATTGAATGTTTACTTGCCACATTTCTTTGCCCAATTATCATTTCACTACTTGTATCACCAGTGCCACCGCCTGTGGTGCCATAGGAAACAAGAGTGAGTGTGAAACATTATTCAAAAAAGAACAAGAACGGCATTCTTGTTACAACTTAGGGCACGAAAAGTGACTGCCGGTCACAAAACAATGCAAGAGAATCAACCGCTTTTCAGACCGGGACGGCACAGGTCCGGGTTCGCTTCTCGTGGCCGGCCGACCTGACCCATGGGTTTTTTCGTGGGTTTCCCCAGGTCGACAGACAAATGCTGAGTAGGTTCATTACATCCTTCGAATTTCCTATCCCTCCATTTCACTTTCATTTTCATATCACATCATCTCTCATCTGGTGGTGTCTTTCAGGGTAGAAGAGTCGGCGGGAGTCTCGGGTTGCATGGCAGGTTAATGCACTTGGTAGACATCTCATCCTCCGGCAGGGTGGTCTCCGGTCTCCAATCTGGCGGGATGCTGATTGTACGAGGGTGGGTCAAAAAGTAATGCCTCCCATTTTTTCTCTTTTAATTGCCAAGAAAATTGAATCTAATTTACATAGCTTGAAAGCTACAACATTGACGATTAATTTGTAACTATTCAATATAATCTCCGTCCTTTTCCACAGTTTTGGTCCACCTTTTAACTAGGGCATGTATTCCAGTGTGGTAAAACACACCGTCTTGCTTCCTAAGCCATTGACGCACGGACGCTTTCACAGCTTCCTCATCTTCAAAATGAATCCCACGATGAGCTTCGTTTAGTGGCCCGAACAGATAGAAGTCTGATGGTGCCAAGTCACAGCTGTATGGAGGTTGAGGTAAGACTTGCCATCCCAATTTCTCAGTTTCTGCAGTGGTGTAACGGCTGCTGCGTGGTCTTGCATTGTCATGCAAAAGAAGAACATCCGCCCCAGCTTTTGTTGGGCGAACTCGGCGAAGATGTGCTTTCAGCTTTTTGAGAGCTCTGACGTGTTGCACAGAATTTATTGTGCATCCCTGCTCCAAAAATCAATTATAAGCGCACCCTCTGCATCCCAAAACACTGTCGCCATAACTTTTCCTGCCGACCGCTGAGTTTTGATTTTCTTTTCCTTCGGTGACGTTGTGTGATGCCATTCCATTGACTGCCTCTTTGATTCAGATTAAAAAAAAATGAACCCACGTTTTGTCCCCAGTAACAATTTTTTTTACCGAAACTCCTCTCCCTCCAAATTGAAGCGCTGCAAGTGTTCGGAGGCTATTGTTTTCCTTGTTTCTTTGTTTTGGGTGGTTAACATTCTTGGTACCCAACGTGAACAAGCTTTCGAGTAACCCAGTTGTTGAATAATTGCCATCACACTGCCTTTACTGAGGGAGGTAATGTGACACAATTCACCTGTTGGTACCCGGCGATCACCACGAATGATGTCATCGACTCGCTGAATGTTGCATGGAGTCACGCAGTCACCGGCCTGCCGCTTCGCTTTTCATCTGCCAATGGTGTTTACCCTTCAGCTTCGTTACAGCGATGAACCCATCGTCTAACAATGTGGACATCCACCGTTGCATCACCAAACACATTTTTTAGCCTTTCGTGAATGTGAATTGGCGTTTCACCTTCCGCAGTCAAAAATTCAATCACAGAACGCTGTCTAATACGAATGTCGATGTCAGCCATTTTGCAAGAGGATGCAGTGCTGCCACCTGTTGACTTAGGAATTTACTACTCCAGGGGATTGGAGAAGAAGGTTTGAGGAATTGCGCCAAATTCAAAGTTTTCACATAACTTAATTATTTAAGGGAAAAAATAGGAGGCATCTCTTTTTGACCCACCCTCGTACTTGACGCCCGGGATTTCCAAAGTGGTAAATGTTAGGGACCGTGCCCTCTACTCTATCATAGCTCCTTTGGTTCGGTCGGCCCTGTTTCCCCTCACCTCAACCTCTTTCCCCCGGGATGCCCCACTTTTGATATAGGTAGAAAAGTTAAGTCTAGTCGAAGTACTGAATCCCCCTGTAAATTCTATCCTGTCCTATCAAGCGTTTAGGGGTTTGCTTTTGTTTATTACTTATTATTTTGAATCTATACACGCACATACTCGTTTATATTTCCAGATTCTACTGGATGGGGAATAATCCTGCCTGATTACACATACCCTGTGGCTGGAAATCGAACCAGAGGTCTACGGATTTGGGAGCAGCATACTAACACCCAATCACATTGTACATGGATAAATAATCGCCAAAGTGTGTACTAAATTTTTTACCTTACAAGATGTCGTATGAGCTTTCATAATAAAATAATTAAAAGTACGATTTGTCTTAGGTAAGTACTTTTATCCGTAATTTTAAAATCATATTTTCACGATATTAGGAACGTTTTCTTCATTTCTCTAGTAAACAGAGCAGTATTTTGGCAAGCAGCAGTTATTTTGTTTCCAAGTCTATTAACGACACGGCATTATGGTCCATAAGACCTCGTTGAAGACATAATTGATAATCGTTCTGGGACCTCAGCACGGTGTTTGGAATGTAGCTTGTGTTGATCTGTGCAGGTAAAAGTGTTACATTAACATAATCACATTTAAATCAGGGCACGATTTTCCTCAAGAATGCGATCGCTGGGCTTATCTGGACGATCTAGGTACGAAGTCCTCCTCAACATCATTATTATAATTTTCGAATTCAGCTTACCTTCGTGTTAACTACCCTTTATAAATCAAAAGGAGAATTCTGAGCACGATACTATGGGCCAAAATTGAGGGAGAGGTGGAAAAGGGATGGTTAGCAGCTTTTTTCTTTCTTTACTCTACTGAAAGAAGCTGATGGATGGGCAGCTAGCGTAGGCGTTTGAAGTCAATAAAGATAAAATATCAAATAGCCTACTTTTCTGCAAAAATAATTACTCCTGGAAAATTCATATGTAAATGTTAGCGGATAAGGAAAACAAATATATGAGTCGGTTATTCCATTCCTCTGTACGTAATGCATCTGTAACGTAGAGGCCACAGGTCTGTTTTTGGAGCTAGGGGCGCTATTACAAAAATGACATGCTATTTGTGACTCGGTGAAGAAATGCAGAGCATTTGCTCTAAAGATACGCTTAGGCAGAGCAGTTTCGACCCCCAAAAAGTAGTTTTAAAATGTTTGCTGCCCCGTTATGGTGGCACATTTGGTCGGAATCTAAATTTACTCCTTTAGTTTTTCCTCCTCTGCAAACCCTATATGTGTCTGACACACAGCAGTAGGGGAGCCCGGGGCTAGTTGTTACAATTTCTTATTTTATCATTTTTCTCCAAAACTATGTCAAATATTTTGCTGTAATTTCATTTTTATAATACATTCGTTAAAGGACGATATTATATTAAAAATATTTTAATTTTTCCAAATATTTATCATATTTCTAATTAAGGAAATTATAACAACCTCACAAATGAAGTAAATAGACAATTAAAGCACCGGCATGTTTGGAAACTATGTTTAACTATCCAAATAGGGTGAGACACATTGCAGAACTTACATTTTACAACTTAAATTTTACAACAACTCACAACTTACAATTTTTGCAAATATAATGGTTGTCAAAATGTACACAATAATCGCGAGCCCACTTAGAAGATTTGGTGCAGCTTAGCCACTTAGTGGTGATCTTGAAGCGAAATATGGTCAAGTGCACTCAATACAAAAGCATTCTTCATCTTCAGAAGAGGAAGAGTCGTCATTTTGGTTACTCATTTTTATTTTCTTGGTCCTTTTTGTCCCTTTGTCAGCTTTGTGTCTATTTGTGAAGAAACTTTGCCTCTTCAATGGTTTTGCACGTTTTTTGGCCGGTTTAATGGCGTATTGGTACGCAAGATGTCTCAATTGCTTTGGAGAAACACCGTGAAACATCTCTGAAGCACGCTCGATATATATTTGAAGTTCTAATTCTCGATTGTCAGAGAAGATCTGGAGAGACTCTTTGTACCCCACCTTAGGCAGAGTTGGCTGGTTTTGTTCTGAAAGCATAAAATAAGGAAAAAAGTTAGTGAAATTTATTTTTATTATGACTATTATCTTAACATTTCTATGATTTTAAGCACATTAAGTAAAGCATATTTACCAGTCTCATATTTTGTTTTTAACTTTATACAAAATCTCTACAACGACCTGAAAATGATTCCATGGTTACTTGCAGCCTTTCTTAGAGAAGATCCTGCTAGCACTTCTTTGGCAGCCTCTAGATATGTTTCTTGAGATGCTGTGCCCTTCTACATCTTTCTTTTATAATTCCTCATATTTTCTGTAAATGTATAAACAAACTATGACGGAATATATGGAAAAAAATGTACGGGGTAAGTTGTTACGCTGTCACAAATTGCCCCCGCTCTGTTGTAACAACTAATCCCATCGTACGCCAGCTCAAACTATAATGCATAACATAATTATCGATTCATTTTATAAAACGCTTATGTGTATGATTACATACCTGAAAGTGTGATGTGTCCAACATATAAATCTCAATCGTATGCAATGAATGGTTTAACCGCTACAAAAATTACTTTCAGACGGAGTAAAATTACTGTTGAACAAAAAACCACATTCACTCTCCTAGTATGTCTGCAACGCAGTGCTTCCTGAAGACAGCCAGGTCAGTGAGAAGGCAGGCTCGGAGCAAATCTGACGGTTAGTTCAAAATCGAACTGTAACAGCCTGCCCCGTGTAACAACTGACCCCGGTCTTCCCTACCAATTAATGCACCTAATGCGGTATTCAGATTGATAGTATGGCACTTAATATATGACAATGTGTTATAAATAATTACAAATAATGCAGTAAGATATAAGGTATGAGTAGTGTCGCCGTGTGGCATTGTTGTGCTGCTGCCACAGGCCAGAGCCGGGTGCGTGGGTAGGAGAGAAAAAGACAGAAAGAGGCTCCAGAACGTTCTGCCCATTGTTGCTGCCGCTGAAGTACTTGAAAACTCTGCGGCTTTCTAGAAACAATGGATGGGGAGATATAAATACCCGCAAGGTGTTAGAGCAGCAGTTCTTTGTTGGTTATTGCGACAGTCGACGGTTGAAGTGTACCGTAGTGATTTCTTTCATTTGTTTTCGTGCAACAAAACACTGAGTCAGCCTTGAAGACAGCTGATTGTCAATTTCACGTCTTTTTACTGCAGCAATAGTTCTAAATTTCTGCAAACCAGATTTCCGAATCTAGGTAATCCACACTAACACAGTATGCAGCAGAATTTGTCATTTCGTATTCCTTTCGGAATATTAATATAATATTCAGTGCGTCAATATTCAGTTGTTTGCACTTTTTACCGTGAAAATAATAAATACGCACTGTAATCAACTAAAATATCATCCAAGGAATGGTACCAAGAAAAGTAACGATAAAAATAATTATTATTTCATAAGGTGTCTTTGGAGTACCTTTGGAGTTAAGAAATTGCATTTGTAAGTTTATTTTATATCAGAATTCAGATATAAGCTATTACATAAATAAAAAAAATTATAATCTGTCACAAAAATATGATCACTACTTTAATCAAAATTTCTGAAAACAGTCTTTTGAACGTCTATGTTATACGAGATGTGAAAAATATTTGGTAGAGCTAAATGTTATAACTTACAAATTATACTCACTATTATGTGTTTTAAATGGGAAGAGTCCTGGAGTCTAGCTAATCAGATGCCGCATCACACTCAGCGTAGCCAGCTTGTTACCCCACTCCTTCTATATTTTCCCCCCGCTCTCTCTCTCTCTCTCTCTCTCTCTCTCTCTCTCTCTCTCTCTCTCTCTCTCTCTCTCTCTCTCTCTCTCTCTCTCTCTCTCTCTCTCTCTCTCTCTCTCTCTCTCTCTCTCTCTCTCTCTCTCTCTCTCTCTCACTCTCTCTCTCTCTCTCGCACACTCATACAACATGTAGGTCTCCATGGTACATGGGTAGGTGTTTGTCCTTGAGCGCTACTAGGCGAGCAACCAATTGGAGTTCTGCGGTGTTGACGTATTGCATTCCCGCTAAGTGGTGTGTGACGAGTGCCAACCTAGTCAATCTGTGTGAAGACAAAAATTCTGTTTTGCCGAAACTGATCCATGTGGAAGGTAGAGAGTAACGTATCTAACATAACCATGGAAACCCCATATTTTTAGCTCAAATATTTTTCTAATATAAATAACAAATCGCGACGTAAGCACTGTATGAATGTCATTATTGGTTGCCATGTATGCGTGTACGTATATTTGTAATTACTCAGAACTGAAACGTAAATATTTGATATGACGTTATAAAAGAATTACTTTCAATAAGCCAATTTGAGCGACAGGAAACAATAAATTTCCTGCTGCCCTGGCAGAATGTGTCTGGTCACATTATATCTTTGTTTATGAATGGTTCGTAATCTCTATTTACTCTAGAGAGTTCAAAGTGGTTGGTGTGTATGTATGTGCATATAGGTACTTTTAATTACTCAGAACTGAAATTCAAACTACTGACATGACGCGATAAAAGAATTATTCTGAATAAGTCAAGGTATTAAATTAGAGAAAGAGCAAACACTTCATTTCCTGTTAGCCTGTGAAATGCTGTATGCTTATGTTTATGAATGAATACTGGATAAGAAGTGTTTATTTATTCTGGAGAGTTCAGATCAATATCATTCAGTTGTTCTTTACACAACAGTAAAGTAAGAGTTAAATAGCGCAATGGCTCCTTGCGGTGAACTTAGTGGCGAGACATAAGTCAGGTATTACGAAGTCAGGCTCATGTATTATTTTTAAGGTGTACACATTCTTCAAAAACTTTTCGAAAACATAAACTAAAAGTGAGTTATTGCAAAGAGTACTTCCCTTTAAAAACACGGAAAAGGTGTTTCAGCTGGATCAAATTGCAATTGAAATGGGACACGAGGTAATACGCCTCCCACCTTACCGCTGCCAATATAATCCAATTGACCTGGTGTGGGCTCAAATAAAAATGGGGATTGCAAACAGAAATAATACTTTTAAACTGGCGGACGCTAAACGACTTGTTCACGAAGAAACTGACAACGTAATACAACATGACTGGGAAAACTGCGTAAGGCATGCAGAAAACCTTCAAGAAGGCCATTTTAAGAAAGAAATAGCACGTGACGAGATTTTGGAACCTATAATCATAAATTTTCAAGACTCAGACGATGAAGAAAGTGACAATGATGAATTGTCTCTTAACGTAAGTGACATTGACAGCGATATGGATGAGCCACTGGCAGTTCCATTGGAATAGAAAAACAGGTAATTCATAAACTAAAATTATAGTTATAGTATTTTAAAATATATATAATTTGCGAAAATACTTTCTCCAATTTTGATTTTGACAACTGCATCATTGTAAAATTTTGTAAAATATAATTCGCTTACCCTTACGCTGCGCCAAGCAGACGTGCATGTTGTATGAGTGTGCGAGAGAAAGGGAAATATAAAAGGAGTGGGGTAACAAGCTGGCAACACTGAGCTGGTACGGCATCTAATTAGCTGGACTCCAGAAGTCTTCCCAATTGAAACACATAATAATACCGTATATTAATTAGTAAATAAACAATGAATTAGATTTCTGTGAGAATTTAGGGAGAATCAAAATTTTTCATCTGAATTAACCATCTTAAAATTTTCGAAGTACGTTTAGAATTTTCCGTGTTCATTCATAATCAGAGAGAGTTCATGGTGCACAATACTTAACGTATCTTCAGTTGTCGAAAACACACACGGACTTTATGAGTTACTATTGCTAATATTTTTTCATGATGTATCAATTTCATATCTGTTATTTTGGATTGTTTTTATCAGTTATATTGAATATCGGACTGTTTGGTGTTTATCGGGCATTTTGTTTTGAGGAAACACACACACACACACACACACACACACACACACACACACACACACACACACACACACACACACACACACACACACACACACAAGGCACAGTAGCCTTTTTCTGAAACTTTATTACCTTAGATTCGGGGACCTCAAAATGCATTTTCAGTGAAATAGCGATATCGATCTATTACATACGAGGTATATAAAGTGAAAATGGTGAAATATATATGAAATAATTGAATCCAGTAATGTCGGTCAACTCTAAAATATTAAAGCTACCTACACTTACTGTTTTCCTTTTTCGTTTATGCTACTGAAGCGATGATCTTGCTTCAATCTCGAGCACAGTCATGTGTAATAAAAGAAAGATGATACCGGAATCGAAGTTTGAAAGTTGCATGGCTTTTTAAGTGTTTACTTAAATCGAGAGTTGCCGACCAATCTGTGGCAAGTCGTGGTGTTGAGTGAGTATTATCGCTCAGTTCGGCTCAATTATTTGGCAGCGGCTTGACTCCTACGGTCGTCAGCATCGCCAATAAAATTTGAAAAATATCGAAGTCCTCGGCTGCTCTCGGAGTTATCCTAATATTCATGAATATAGGATCTGTTGCAAGGATCTTTTGATTCAGGGCGTTTTGGGTGGATCAATTAGGGTACTTGGAAAGAAACACAGGTTAATATTCTCATGACGATCGGTTGTATTTCAATTATTCTCAAAATACATGTTAATTAGGCGAACTCTGAATGGTAGGCTTCGCGCTGGCGTGGTTGTCCTCCCGTGTCTATAACACGACTCATCGGATTAGCACCCAGCTACTAACTACCTTTAATTTAACACGATTTCTTTAGTTTACTCGTCCGTTCAGTTTAGTCCACAGTAGCCAAAATAACCTTAATGAACGCAGTTTCTGTCCGTGTGCTATCACACGACGGTTCAGCTCGGCTCTCAGCCACCGACTGCTTTAATGAACGCGATTTCTGTCCGGGTGCTGTCGCACGACGGTCTAGCTCGACCCCCAGCTAGCGACTGAACTTTAGATATATATATTTGTTCCCAGATTGTTCATATGACACTTCGCTTCCCCCTTCAGTTCATTATTTTTAATTAGTTGGTCGGTAAAACACATATGGGGTCCCAGTTACGAGAACCTCCTCTACACCACCCAAAATGTCCCCTTCCTGTCAAACTATGTTTGAAACTAAACGCCAGGTGCGACCCTTCAAATTTATGGTTGAGGTCAGTTTTCCTAGGGGAGAAAAAATCCCACCGATTCAGAGTCCGTAACAAACTTGGCACTGCACACAAAATATTTGTTTCAATACATGTATAAATTCTTTTAACATTCAATTAATCTTCTATATATTCCTTAACAGTTAATCAACTCGAGCAAGAGAGTACTTTTTCAAATGGAATGAGGGGCGTTCAGAAATGATTTACAATTGCACAATCTATCACACCGCTGAATCTATCTTCATGCAGGACGATAACCTGATACTAGTACATCACACAGCTGCTAGACAGCATTTGTGAACACAGTGTATAGTGAAAGGGCGGCACGAGTTTGTTATTAGATAGAGGAATCAATGGACAAAATGGAAGGCAACTCTCACGGACGGTTTTTGTGAAAGGAAGAGTCAAAACAGCGGATATTCACAAAGGTTTTAACGCGGTTTGTTGCCAAGATGCTCGTGAACAGAAGACTGGTGCAAGAAATTTCATATCTGCTCCATCTGCAGGTACGCAGATCATATCCGTCTTTTGGGACACTTGTGGTATACTGCTAATGGACTAACTTCTACAAGACACAATTATCAACAACAGGGTGTACTGTAACTCTGTTAAACGACTTAGACGCAGGATTCAGCAACAGCGAAAGGTAAAATGGTTCAAAGGAGTACTTCTTTAGCACGACAATGCGCGGCCGCACACCGGTAATATGATGACTGCAAAGTTGGCATCACTGGGGTTCATTGTTATGCCACATCCACCTAATCCACCTGATCTCGTTCCATCTCGCTCATGCTCTATTTGACAACATGAAGAACGTGCTCCAAGAGAAAAGGTTAGGCAACGATGAAGAATTGCAGGCAGTTTCTAAGAGTGAGTGCGTAGTACCGCAAACAATGGATCTGTTACGCAATAATGAAGTTGCCAAGAAGGTGAAGCTATGTGACGTCAATGGAGAGTATATTGAGAGATTCCATGTACAGTGATTCATGTTCATTAATGAGTAAGGTAAAAATATTACTATTGTAAATCATTTCCGAACGCCCCTCACGTATTTGAATCTTATTACTACGCGAGAACACGTGATTCCATCACTGAAGCAAGAAATGACGCCTCATTCAGCTACGTGGTGCTCATCGACGACCGTCCAGAAGTATATAAGATTCTGTCCACCTCCCCTTTTGCTAATGACCCCCATTACTAGCTTCTAATACGATGTTGCCACTTCATTTCTACATTACTTTCATTGCTTTCCATCGTGAAGTCTCTCTACAAATGTCTAAGAAATGATGTCACATATTCCACGAATTCCAAGCTAGCCTGGCAACTTTCGATTGTAACTTCGTCCTCACTAATGTAACCTTCCTAATTCTCCGAATCCGCTTGAAGCTAGTTCTGACTAATTACCTTGCTTAATGACATCTTATCCCGAGCCAAATTGTGCTCACAATGTATTGCCTCTTTAACATTTATAAGATATAGATATTTATGCCATTAGGTAATACATTATTACAATAGAGTTCGTCAGACTTAATTTCTAAAAGTAACTTAGATGGAAATGTATACTGCATAATCATTTACATGAAAGGACAACATGGTTATGAAAAATAGTTACCCTAAAAAGTCCTAAAATTAATGGAGACCAGAATCCTGTATGATAAAGTGACACTTGAATCTTATATCACGGGATTCAAGTTCTAAGAACTCATGTACGTCATAAAATACTTTGGAAATAAGCCAATTTTTAGGATTAATTTAAATTTGTTAATAGAAACCTCTTTGGCGGAAATAGGCAACTTATTTAAAAATTTAAACCGTTTATATAAATTACTTTCTGTAAATTTATTTAATCCTAATGAAGGTACGAGCGTGTCCGTAAAATAAGGTCTTCAATTTTATTTAATATAGAAAACATGTTTATTGTCAATGAATGTTACATTGATGGAAAGGCGAAACTTACAGCTATTTTTCAACGTAATCACCATTGTGTTCGTTGCACTTCTGCATGCGCTGTGGCAGTTTTTGTATACCCTTGACATAGCACTCTTCCGCCAAGTTGTGCAGGTAGCGCCCAACCTCGATTTTCAAATCATCGCCGGTCTGGAAATGCGTTCCACCCAGGTGTGACTTCAACTCAAGAAACAGATGATAATCACTAGGTGCTAAGTCTGGACTGTAGGGGGGATGGGTGAGGATGTCTCATCCGAACTGAACCAGGAGATCAGCCGTTGCATGTGCAGTATGGGGACGAGCGTTGTCGTGATGAAAAATCACTCCCTTCATCAGCATTCCCCTCCTTCGATTCTGAATGGCACGTCGCAATTTTTTAAAGTCTCACGGTAGCTAGCGGCGTTTATTGTTGTACCAGTAGGTATAAACTCGCACAACAATACACCTTTTCTGTCCCAGAACACACTGGCCATCACTTTGCCGGCAGAAAATGTCTGAACTTTCGCGGCTTCGGCGAATTCAAATACCGCCACTGACGAGAACGTTCCTTAGTTTCTGGTGTTATCTAGTGCACCCAGGTTTTATCGTCAGTGACAACTGAATCCAAAAATTCCTCGCCCTGTTCTGCATAGCTATTCCAGGAATCGGTGGGCCACTTCAACACGTTACTATTTATGGTCTTAGGTGAGCATTTTGGGAATTCACCTCGCACACACCTTGCGATAATGCAAATGTTCAGTCAACATCTTGTCAATCGTAGTCTTACTGACTTCAGGGATAAGTTGGCACTGCTCGCGAACTGTCACACGCCGATCTTTAAGCATTTCATGCTCCACTTTTGCAATTGTTTCGGCTGAAACCAAAGGCCGACCAGAACGCTGTTCGTCATGGACGTCTGTACGTCCGTCTTTGAACTCTCTGATCCACTTTCGCACGTTTTTTTATGTCTATACATTGTGGCCCATAGACTTCGCATAACTGACGATGAATTTCAGTGGGGGTAGTGACCTTGGCACTCAAAAAACTGATCACTGCATGCAACTCGCACTTGGTG
>CM060958.1:119224597-119284597 GCA_030765055.1 Mantis religiosa
TGTAAATTTGATTCAATTTTCTTGGCAATTAAAGGAGCAAAAAGATAGGAGTCATTACTTTTTGACCCACCCTCGTATTACGCTTCTCTTTCAAATTAAATGACTGAAATTCGTTTAAAACACATTAAATATCTTGAAATCAAAGGCCAATATTTTTTATTCAAATTGTCTATTTTCATAAATAATATAGTTTGTTTAAGGAGTATTAATATTTCGATTTTATCTTTAGAAAGTAGGCTACAGGCGCATAGCTAAATAAGAAAAGGCGTGCACTATGGTCAGTCAGAACGCGTGGTTGAAAACCGTCCCTACTCAGCTAGGCTGTGATTTAAAGCACAATGGATACCGTTAGCATCCTTTTTACCCACAAAACTTTACCATCTTCATCTGCGACAAGATACCAAGCACGCGATGGTAATTTGAAGAAAGGTGCTTAAGAATTACAAGCTATTTAGTACCAGACAGATAACAAGATAGCTTTCTTATACCTACACTGCATAAACAATTCAGAATGCAGAGGAGAGTGCATAATATAAGAACGTTTAAGTCTCCCTAAGTTCACCACATGAGGAAATTGTAGGATGCACTATGAAAGTGTAGAGCCAGGCTGAAAAATTCAATGCCATAGCCGGGATTTGAACCACGGATCCTCTGGTTTCCGTCCAGCCGCTCTAACCATTTGAGCTACAATGCCCAACATGCCGAATTGACATTAAATTCTCCAACTGACTCCTGTTTCTCCCGGCTATCGCATTGAATTGTTCTGTCTAGATCTACCCTTTCATAGTGCGCCCTACACACGGCTAGTGTGAAAGAACAATTAATTTATATTAATTGTACCTAATTGTGGTCCGAACTATAAAGCCCGGGCCTTAAAGTACTTACAGCATAGCAAGTCCCTATTGAGGTAGTTGTCTCATGTGTTTATGAGAACTCCTAAGTGGTTTACCGGAAAAAACACGAGTCAGTTGGAGAATTTAATGTCATATCGGCACGTTGGCCATAGTAGCTCAAATGGTTAGAGCGGCTGGACGGAAACCAGAAGATCCGTGGTTCAAATCCCGGCTATGGCATTGAATTTTTCAGTATTTTAACCATATTTATAAGCTGGAGCATCAAAAATAATTGTATGGGGAAAACGATTGATTTCTCAGTTCTCAAATATACAAACAGTGAGGTTTCAAGTGGTGAAGTTAGGATACAGCTATACATCCAAGTTCGCCACTAATGTGTGCGACAGAACCTGGGTCGACTTGTGAAAGGTGAACGGTCATGAAGTCGCCGTCCCCTATTCACAGATGACAGCACGTCAGGTACCAAGAGTTTCGATGTTTAGGTATTATGATCTCAGTTCTCCGCGCTCCCAAATGGTAATTTGATGAGTAGCCGATTGTAAATCAGTTGCTTCGGTTACTTTTTTGGCTGCATAAGATGTTTATGTTTGTCTCGATTATAGTCACCTAATTTTAATATCTTGTCTGAAAATAATGTTAATAACTAAGGCCCGGAAGTTGTTAACCTAAAAAGTCTCTAAAATGAGCTATAAAATGCCCTTAAATATAAAAAATGCACATAAAATGTAAAAATATGACCTGACAAAAATTAACAATTTCTTTCATAATAGTAATAATAATATCTAAATAATGAATATATGGTTCTAATAACCACATTTTAAAATAAACTTTCTTAGTAAATAATGCAATTATTAGTACTAAATAATAAATACATTAAAATTCATCAGGTGTTTTTTAATTTTATAAAATATGAAAAAATAAGTTACTGTACTCATTAGCCAAAGCATACCTTACTTAGCGTTGCAGTACACCACCATCATCATCTTCAAGTTATCAAAAGTAAAGGAACGGCGGTTGTCAGTTAAAACCGTTTTATACTTTGAGAAACTTCTCTCCACTTCCACATATGTTATAGGTACATATTTGAAAAACACTATGTTACTGCCTGTTAAATGCTGTTAAAAAATACCAGTTCTGTAGTTTTCTCCTTACAGATATCGGCAATCTTACAAACTGTTTGGTATCCTTTTTGTCCAACACAGATTTTAGTATCTGTCTAATTGTGTCCCCAATCTCTCCTTCTACATTTTGTATCCTCTCTTCTGCAACCCTCACTAACTCAATCGACTTATCCAATGGCATGACACTTTCTTCAAGGCGGGTTATGATATCCGTCAAAAATGCAAATTTTTATTTAATGAAAACTAATTTACCTTGGATTTGAGTATCAGAAAATAGATCCTGTGCGCTCTCAATTGCCTTGAGTCTACCCTATCGAAACTATTCACCATTTCTCTTACTATTTGAACATTGTCACAGTGGTATATACATGCAGTTAGCCATGTACCCCAACGTGTTAAAATTGGTGCCGGGAGCAAAGCTATATAAGGGGCTTTTTCTTTGAAATACATAATTCGGGTTGGCCCTTTCAAAAATATTTTCTTTACTGCGGAAATTAGTGTTGATCTGACCTGTTCCGCAATTCGATGAAAAGCATGGGTCAAACACATATTATGCACCATCTTATTGTAAAATGATTGGATCGATTTCGCCGCCTTAAACATGTAAGGCACCACGTCTGTTAGGAAGAGGAGCACTTTGTCATGTTGTATTCCACTAGGCCACAGTAAACACATGGATTTATCGAACAGTTTGCATATCTGATAGTGGTTAACAGCTTCCATAACCTCTGACGTCAGAAGAAACATTTGTCCGGCACTAGTAGTTTCTAGCGTACCTAACCTATCACTACATTGGCTACATAACGCCCCTCTAAATCACTTGTCTCATCAATTAATACATCTTTTTTTTTTCCATTCACATATTCACGTATTCGGTTTAACGTGTCTTCAAAACATTTTTGTACGTAACTTTTACGCAAAATTGATTCATCTGGAATTGAATGACCAGTGTGACGTTCAAGAAAATCTCGTAATTTGGAATTACTTAATTTGCCTAGCGGAATATTTGCACTAACAAACACTTTACATAATTCTTTATAAAAGTAAGATGACTTGTTACTTGACGTCGAAGCCGTTTCTTTTAACAGTAATTGAGACGCTTGTCCTTATTTTTCACATTTTAAAGAGCTCGCAAATGTTTTTGGCGTCCAACGTGTTGTACGGTGCACCGTTTGTCTGCAGCGACTTTAATTTTGTACACTTTGCAGAACAATACAGTTCCATCAGTAGAGAATATGTTTCCGCAAAACCCTGAAACATATTGTTTCAAACGGGACGCAGTTGACTGTTTTTGTTTCGGCATGTCAATACCACAACACAACAAATTTACACACCTTCCAAACTACTCTCCTTACTGTGACACTTCTAGCTCCTGAAGTCCTGACTGATGCAATCCACATGTATTGCATGATGTAATCGGCGATTTCTCGAATTTATGGACAAAGATGCGACATATTCACCTTTGAAGTTTGTTTCCTGTATGCAC
Source organism: Mantis religiosa (assembly GCA_030765055.1). Lineage (NCBI taxonomy): Eukaryota > Metazoa > Arthropoda > Insecta > Mantodea > Mantidae > Mantis > Mantis religiosa. The sequence goes on from CM060958.1 coordinate 119,228,059, forward strand.
AGGATGTCTGGGTTGTGTTAGTGTAAAATTAGTTGAAGATATTCAAACGGTTCTGAAGCCATTGATATTGCACTGCAGAATGGAATTAGCCAGTTTTGTTGTTTGTGTTTATGTTACGGATGCAGAGGGTTGTTTACTGCACAGTCAGTAGTACTATTTTCTTAATTACCTTAGAAGTAAGGAGTTTTGCTCTAACCTAGAACTTCTATTTTTAATGCTGCCGTCTTCATAAAATGGATATAGCTTCCTCATGGTAAGAACTAGATCCTCAGAATCATTTGTATAGTCATGAACAATGGATATTACTTCAGACTTCCCTACTGTGTTTTCAAATAGGCTTATTAGTTGTGTGAAACTGAGGGATTTTCTTCCATCAGTTGTTTCACAGGTGACATTCATTTACTAATAGAGATATTTCTGTCACTGGTTTTGGGTTTCTTGGATGAATGTTTACAACTGAAGGGGGATTATTCCCTTGTGTTTCAGTCATCCTCATATTGTGGGTCTGGTAGCTCAGACGAGAAATCGGAGAGAGGATCTCTTTCGTCATTGTGTTGATTATTTGTACTGCTACTTGTGAATGACAGGGGTCGTTTAGCCCTTACTGGAGGTTGCTCTGTTACAGCAGTAGGTGTAGTGGGTGTGTTCGTAGGAACCCATATGTCTTCCTCACTGTTACCCTGAAGTATCTGTGCTTTGGTGTTGGTAGTATGCTTACGTAACTCAGGGAAATTCTCCACAGAAGTATCTGGAGGGTTGCTTAGGTCAGCTGTTTTAGTATTCTTTAGCTAAGTGACCCTCTTTTTTGCATATGATGTACTTTGGGCAGTCAGATGATACATAAACCCACTAACTCGTGCCTTTATATAGGATCTGCATATTCTCCGGGAGTTTATCTAGATCGTTTGGTGGCATATAGTTGTCGTCTGAAGCTCAGCACGTGTGAAAACCCTGCTCAGAAACCCCAGCACGTATATATGTGTTATGGATGACATGACTTTAACACCCATCTCTAATAGCGCATCTACAAGTAATTAAGAAGAAGTAATTAGAAGAAATTGACAGCATACAATTTCTGGGCCTTCAAGTGGACAGATGTTTAGTTTGGAAAGCTCACATAAATTATATCTTACCTAAACTCAGCTCTGTCTGTTGTGCTATCCGAGAGCTGGTTAACGTGAGTTCTACTGACACACTTAAATTAGTATATTATGCATACTTTAACTCTATTACTCTATTATGGAATATGGAATATTCTTTTGGGGAAACTCAGTAGAAAGTAAAAAAATATTTCTTATTCAAAAGAGGGTTATATGAATCATTACTAACACCCACACCAGATGCTCCTGTAAAGATCTTTTTACAAGATTGAAGATATTAAAGCTTCCTTACATGTATATATTCTCGATCCTAAAATTCTTTGTATGCAATCGTGCCTTATTTGCAACAAATAATGTAATTCACAAAATAAACACTAGAAAAAAGTATAATATCCATTATCCCAGTGCTAAACTTTCCTGCTTCCAGAAAGGTGTGTATTATGAAACTATCAAAATATTTGGCGCACTTCCTAATGTTCTTAAAGAAAAAGTTGATAATTTCGGTGTTTTTAAAAAAGCTGTTAGAGAGTACCTTTGCTCAAAATCTTTATTCTGTACAAGATTATCTGAATGACAAATTATCCTGATAATGCTTCTGTAGCTCTGTAAGTAGTATCTAACTGTTCCAATGACAAATCATTACCAATAAATCTTTGATGCATGTTGAAAGTTTATTTTTAATGTATATGTATTTAAGAAATAACAAGAATGGTATCAATTGCAAAAAGGTTGAGACGTACTGGCATAAGCCAAGTGAAAGCTGAATTAAAAGATGTTTGATTTTGTATCACATATAATCATCCCTGCTCTGTTTTCCATATATTTGTTCATATTGCCTGTATACTATAATATGTGTCGTATGTTCACTTTTCAAGTACATATTGTGACTTTGTGGGTTCGTGAAATAATAAAACGAGGTTACGAAACACAAAAACTACACTTTATTCTCCTCGAAATACACTGTTCACCATTACAAAATTGCTAGAACCTCAAAACTGTTTATTTTCTCTAACTCTACCTTCAACTGTCTGTCGCTACCGGTAACGATTGGTTCCGAAGTTTTCCGAATCTCCACCGGCCATCATTTGTCATCGGCTTCGCGATTCTACCGCCAGGGTGACACTGCTCCCTCCTCAAGGCTGGTCGACCCGAACAGCGCCTTCGTAGCGGGCCAGGCGATCCAGGTGTACCACCATCTTTCCTCGGGGCACCTTCTGGATGCGGTAGACCACGTCGTTAATCCTCTTCACCACACGGTACGGTCCTTGCCATGGCTGCTGAAGCTTCGGGCAGCGTCCCTTGGTCCGGGTCGGGCGCAACAACCAGACCAGGTCACCTTGCTGGAACTCTTGGCTGTTGGCTTGCCTGTCGTCTCGGGTTTTCATGCGGTCGCTCGCCTTCTGGATGTTCTGGCGAGCCATCTCGTGCATGTCTTGGAGGTGGTCCACCAGGTTCTCCACATCCCTCAAGAGTGGCCCCAAGTCTGCGTCCGCCAGCTGCTCCCTCCTCAGGCCTGCGCTATCCCAGCTATCCACAGGCACTGCCGTGACTACTCGAACTGCTACGGCACGCTCCTTCCCCTCCACTCTTGTGCATTGGCCGCACTCTTCTGGACAGGATCTTCGGGACATAGCGTCCGCGTTACCGTGACTCTTCCCTCTGCGATGTTCCGAGGTGAAGTCGTACTCCTGCTGCCTCTGGACCCCACCTGCTGTCTGGCCTTCCGGTCGCGCCGTCACTATCACTTCGCTCCTCGCGGGGACAACCACGTCTTCGCTCAAGACGATCCTGCCAATTCCAAGGCGCTCTTCTGGTTGACGGAGTATAACCTCTTCTCCGTTGAGCCTCAGGACCTTCCTGTCGACGTCGACCGTCGCCTCGTGGCTCCTGAGGGCATCCAGTCCCAGAAACACCTCCTCAGCCACCTTCGCGACGAACACCCACAGACGCACGGCACTCCGTCCCAAGTTCAGGTCCAGCAGGGCCTCCTTCTCCACAGGCATGGTGTCGCCCGATGGCGTCACAAGCTCGTATGGTCGGCTCGGCTTCCTCGTCGGCAAACCCTTCGCCACGTCAGGTCTGATGATGGTCACGGCCGCCCCGGTGTCCACCAGCACGCGGCACGGCTTCCCTCTTACCCAGCCTTCTGCGATGAGGTTGTTATCCATCCGCCGGCTGACGGCGCGGATTGTCACTCGAGGGGATGGTGGTAATGGCGCCGACGTACCCCTCTCCATGATGGGCCTTACTCGTTTTCCGGCCGCTCTTCCTGGTGTGGGCAGTCTCTCCGCAGGTGTCCGGGCTGTCCACACCCCCAACACAGGCCACTAGGTGTTCGCCGGCGTCCCTCAGCTGGTCTTCTGTCTCCGGCGTAGCGGGCACTCCTCGTTCTCGACGTCGGGATAGATGCTACTTTGGCCGCCTCCATCCTTAATGCCGCTTTCAGCGCCTCGTGGATGGTTTTATAATCGCCGAGCATTAGGCGCTGACGAATCTCCGTGTCCCATACCCCGTCGACAAAATTGTAGGCGGATTCCCGGGATACGAACTCCAGTGGCAGGTCAACCAAGGCCTTACTAGCCAGCTGCTCGATCGCTATGGCGAACTCCTGCAGCGTCTCCCCCGGCTACTGCGACCTTGCCTTTAGTTGGCTGCGGTACGCTGCGGCTAAGCGGTGGTTCCCGAAACGATTCTCCAGGGCCTCCCAGATGTCCTTGGACGCCGCCGTCGTCTGCACCGCGTTTAGAATTTCCGCGGCCCGTCCCTGGAAGCTGGCTATTAACTGTGTGGCCTCCTCCTCCGCTGACCATCTGTTGTGCTTGGCCACTGTGTCGAACTGGCGGCGGAAGACCTCGAATGTTGACGCGCCGTCATATTTCGGAGGTTTGACGCGCGCCGATGTTGTGTCACGTCCCGGTGCGTCAGCCTTCAAATCCTTCAGTCTCCTGCCGACGACATCCTCCACCATGGCGTTCAGGGACTTGACGCTGCTGTCGGCCTTTCCCTCCAGGTTGTTTACGCGGTTCGCGAGGTCTTCGACGTCTTCAACCATGGCGTTCAGGGACTTGGCGTTATTGTCGGTCTTTTCCTCTAGGTCATTGAAGCGGTTCGCCAGGTCCTCGACGCGCTCGTCCACTTGGCCCATCCGCTTGCCCAGCTCCGTCACGTCATCCCTCACGCCAGCCAACTGTTCCTCAAATTTGGCGGCGAGGACCTCGTTCGCCTCCTTCATTTCCGTGGCCAGACTGTCGTTCGCTGCCTTCATTTCTGTGGTCAATTCGGTCTTTATTTCTTTCAACTCTGCGGCCAGATTGTTATTTGCCGCTTCTGTTTTTGTTGTTAACTCGTTCATCTTCGCGGCCAAGTTGTTATTTGCCGCTTCCGACTTCGCTGTTAATTCGTTCATCTTCTGCAAAAGCATTTCCAATGCCGATTCCATGGCCATAATGTTCGGTGATGTAGTTATCCCGCTTCCTGACACCAGTTGTGACTTTGTGGGTTCGTGAAATAATAAAACGAGGTTACGAAACACAAAAACTACACTTTATTCTCCTCGAAATACACTGTTCATCATTACAAAATTGCTAGAACCTCAAAACTGTTTATTTTCTCTAACTCTACCTTCAACTGTCTGTCGCTACCGGTAACGATTGGTTCCGAAGTTTTCCGAATCTCCACCGGCCATCATTTGTCATCGGCTTTGCGATTCTACCGCCAGGGTGACAATATATATGCTATTATACTTTATACCTCTAGACATGTTCAATGTTCACAGCCCTTTCTGGCTACAAGTGAACCTACTGAACGCAAATCAATCTAATCTAATCTAAGTATAACCGGAAAAACGTTGGAAAGAATTGTTCGCTTATTTTCAGTGATGAGTGGTCGCAAATCAAGATTGAAATGCTTAAATTTGATTTTTCTGTGCTTACTAGTTATCTCCTCAGCTGCCTTTCTGCTGTTTAGGAATATGGCGATTCTGTTATTGGAAATGCGTGATGCAAATTGTAGGTTAGCTGGTAAGGTAAGCTTACCAACATCAAGGATGTAGTCTTTGAGGGTTAACTCTTCATGCGCATCTATTACAATCGCCTGTTCATTACTTGGAGTGGATTGAGAAACAGTAGCATAACTTGATTGTAGAATGTTATTAACGTTAGTCTTTGGCTTACCTGGTTTAGGAGCACTCCTGTAGTCAGCAGCCTCCATCTTGTTATCATCGATGTTCCGTGGAGCGGGGTTAAGAAGCCTTTACCAGGGCTCTTGTAGCTCCTTATTGCTTGATAATAATATCTCCAATATAGAAAAAAGTATATTTTAGTTTGGTGTTATTAAAAAACTTGTGATTCTTATAGAATTAGGTGAAACAAATAATAGTTAAGGAGCTATAACACACAGTCAACAAAACTTGTCATGGCCTACTCTAAAACCTCGACTGTGGTTTAGTGCACGGAACATATACTTATTGTAACTGCCTAAATAAATCCCAAATCATTATGTATTTAAAAATATATAACTTATATAAAAACTACTACCACTGAATTGGTTAACAAAACAAATACAAAAAAGGCTTAAATTATACAGATTTGAATATTTTCATCTATTTTTCATGGCCTGTGGTAACCCTCCTTTATTCACAAATGTTATTTTCCTTATCTTTAATGTATTTATGAATTACAAATGGGACACATGTCTTAATTATATACATGTGCATTCCATGTTCTGCGCATAGTCTTATGCTATCTGGCACTTTGAAATTTGAGATAAAACGTTCCTCCAGAGAACTAATATGGCCAAAATTATCCAGAAATTCATGTAACTGATTGTGGAGGTTTTGTAAAAGCAACATCAGATTCTCGCTGGCGTGTTAACTTGTAGGTTAGGTTAGCAAGTGACTGAAATCTCCAAGGAAGTTCAATGAAGTTCAGCTTCAGAATTGGAACATTGATTTTTGTATCTGAAAATAAAATCAAAGTAATGTAATGCTGACAAGCGTTTATTTTTCCATGAATGGTTTTCACAGCAATCCACTGAATAACGTGTTATAGTATCTTAAAGTACAACAGCTATTCACAGTAGACCTCCAATAATAATGATAATTTTAAATCTGATTATTCTCATTTCTCTGTACCTGGAGTAAGTAGCTAAGATCACGCGATGATGTATCAAATGCTGTTTCTTCCACAGAAATATACAACAACTCTTCTTCCACTCTGAAATTTTCAAGATAGCCAAGCCACAGAATATCAAACCACTACAAATTTAAAAGTTGTAGCATAAATTGAATCAGCCAATCGCCTTGGTGATCCAGTACGCCAGCGCCTCTATTTTAGGGTGGCGAATTAAAATCTCTTGTTGTCATTTCTCCTATCTAGCGGTCTAGGTGAGTACGACATCGATGCTGGAGAGCGCTACAAACGCCCAAGGCTGCTTCTAGGCACATAAAATAACACATCAGATGGCTTATATATAACTTCAACCTCATCTTCTGCCGCATATTATCCTTCCTTACAAAACACTCCACTGCCATTAGAGGGCCTAGCCCTGATCTGGCTTGAGACCGAAGGTCTGACATTCAGATCTCTAATGTCCAGTCGTGTTTGCTGCTCTCCTATCTCGGCTTCACCCCTGTGGTTTATTGTACCTAAGCCCCCAGTGGCACATCTCCGGGAGGAAAAATGAGGTGAGAGGAGACAGAGGGCGGCAGTGCCAAGGAGTCACGACAGAGCCGAGACACCCGCCGACACTTCTAGCCTGAAACAGACCACCAGATGAGAGATGACATGAAATGATAATAGAGATGAAACGGAGTGACAGGAAAGTTGGGGGATGTAATTAACCTAACCAACATTCGCCAGAAAAATCTCCGAAAAAATCCATGAGTCAGGGAGGTTAGCCATGGGAATCGAACCCGGGTCTCCGGGCCACAGACGAAACCACCTGAACCATCCCGCTCGATCAAGAAAATCCTACCACCACAAATATTCTTTATATAGAAAATTTTTCTAAAGGTTTGATTTTCTCAAAACTGGCTCTACTGATTACAATTAGTCCATGACCTATTGTAGCAGCTATTAGAATCATAGCAATGCTTACCTCAGGGAAAACAGCATTATTCTTTTTGAGAGTTCATATCGAAAAAAAGGAGATTGTGTACCACGACGATATTTTGATTATCCTGATGCCTATTGCTTCATGAAATATTTTATCTTCGTGTTTAACACATTTTTATAACAAATGAAACTATATCTTAAATTATTTTGGCAGCAGTTTGTAAATCTTCTTCCTCCTGAAAGAGTTTTGCACAATTGTTAATCCCTAAGAAAGACACAGCACAGTTGTATATCTCATTAGGGCACCAATTTATGCGAAACATGTATGTTGATTTTTTTAGATAGGTAATCATCTTAGAAATATTTATTATTGTGGGTTTCAATTTTCAACGGTCCTGGGGTGCGTTACTGTCCTGATGTCGGGGACTTCCACGCGTCTCTGGGTCCTGTTTGCTGCGACCCTTTGGCCTCCTGCAGTTCCCTCACTTCATCTCATAGGAGGTGTTAGATTACAATAGCACACATCAGATTATTTTATGTTATTTTGTACTATACTTCTGGCAGAAATGATTTTCCCCCCTTTTCTTTTCAGTTGTTTTCCAGTTAAATGAATCATAATTAAAATGCCTTAGTATCACATAGTAATTTAAATTTACCCTATAAAAATTAGCGATAGTTGGTAGTGAAGTTACGTAAATGTGACACAAGAAACTTCTTTATTCTGACGATAGCAATGCAAGAAGAATAAAACAGCGCTACGTAGCGATGCGGCTACGTTGAGACAATGTGTAAGAAGGAAACAAAACACTGAGCCATGTTTCCTTCCGACCCCTGTGCACAAAGAAATCCTCAAGAAACATTTTTCCTTCTTTTGAAGTTCTTTATAAAAGTTCATTATTAAGAAAAATAAAAACTTTTTAATTACTTGAGAACATTCGGGGTGTACTGTTTAAAATAGCCCCAGGGGAAATTTTAGTGAAAACTTGGTTTAGATAATAATACGATTCTGCCGGCTCCCAGCCCCGCTAAACTCTTTACCCTCTTCCATGCCCCTCCAGACTTTCTCTCTGCATATTACCTTTGTAGAGCGTGCAGTTTTAAGTTCAAAAGAAGTGTCGGCACAAAGATGATTTCCTCCCCGAGTTTTCCGCAAATTAAAGAAGCCCACTGTCGTTGTGACATTTTTGAGAGCCTCAAGTTATGAAAAACCATATACATAAACATCTGTTGAACGCCTTGGAACTTAAAAACCATAAACTGCAATTTTAATTTGGTAAATGTGTGGTAGCTAATAAGAAGAACACATTTGTTTGGCAAAATAAATGACAACTTATGTACATTTAATCGTACTTGGATTATGAAACGGTAGAGCCAGACTGTAAAAGTCAATGCCATAGCCGGGAATTGAACCACGGATCTTCTGGTTGCCGTCCAGCCGCTCTAACCATTGAGCTACTATGGCCAACGTGCCGACATGACATTAAATTCTCCAACTTACTTGTATTTTTCCCGGTAAACCACTAGGAGTTCTCATAAACACATGAGACAACAACCTTAATGGCGACTTACTACAGCATAGTGTCATGTCGGCACGTTGGCCATAGTAGCTCAATGGTTAGAGGGGCTGGACGACAACCAGAAGATCCGTGGTTCAAATCCCGGCTATGGCCTTAAATTTTTCAGTCTGGCTCTACTGTTTCATGGTGCGCCCTACACACGGCTAGTGTGAAAGAACAATTAATTTCCAGTACTTGGAATAATTTGAAAGTGAAACAGTTTTTATGTTATCATTTGCCTTCCTAAGGCCTAGTTCCATATTTAAATGCCAGTTTTTATCCTTTTAAATCATTTTAAGTATTTTACTTCCTGTAACAGTTACAATCTACTGCAAGATTTCACCGCAAATACGTGTTTTGACGCAAGCTGAATCCAAAAATACCAGAATTATTGACTGTTAAGGTTAATAACTGTACAAATAAATGATAAAAATACAGCTAAGTACGTGAAAGAAATATAAATTAGTTAAGTCATACTAATTACAGCAATTGGGTATTCCAGCGAAATCAAGTCAACAAAAAGCCCATTACACTAAGATTCTGGTTCTTAGAATATTCGAGTGCTGATCAATAAAGAACGATCATTATTTTTTACGGTCATAATTTTTCGCACTAAAATTCAATCTTATTATATTCTGTTAGCTTAATGTGAAACAAACACGCCGTAGTAGTTTCATTGTTGGTACTCCTGGTTCCCGCCTGTGAGAACCAGGCAAGTTCAGACATGTTCAGTATCGCCTACCGCTGCAATGGAGGTAACATGCAGTTAAAGTTGGTATTAGAGTAAGATCCGGAGTTTCTTTCAAACGTAATCACTGCTCATGAAACTTGGCTACATCATTTTGATCCTGAGAGCAAACAGCAAAGTTCAGCGTGGAAATCTCCTTCATCACCAACCCCACAAAAAGCAAAAGGGGTTGCTTCTTCTGGGAAAGTTATGGTCATCTCATTCTTTGATATTCATGGAATGGTTTATCAGCATGTTGTACCTGCACACACATCAGTAACTGGACAATACTACGGGATGCACTGAAAGCATTGCAAGTCCATATCAGGCGCCAAAGACCACATTTCCATGAAGTAGGCTGGATGCTGCACCAAGATAATGCGCGGCTGCATATTGCCAAAGTTGTTGCTGAATATCTAGCAAAAATCGACGTGAAGTGCATCCCTCACCCTCCCTATAGCCCGAATTTCGCCTCAGGTGACTTTTTTCTATTCCCTAACTTGAAGAAACGCCTTCGTGGGAGGCATTATCCATCATCAGAAGCAGTGGTGAAGGTTGCGGAGGCGATTTTGAAGGATCTCTCAAAAATGGTTTCCAGCATGTCTTTGAAGACTGGAAGAAATGCTGGGACAAGTGCATCGCATTCAGGGGAGACTATTTTGAGAAGGACCATCAAAATTATGAGGATGAGTAAAGGTACGTTTTCAAAAAAAAAAAAAAAAAAAAAAAAAGAAAAGAAAAGAAAGAAATTGTAGTCATTCTTTATTGAACAGCCCTCGTAATATTTCAGTAAATCAGGTTTCATTAAACAGACTTATATATAAAAGTTCTTAAGATTAGAACGGGGAAAGCATTCTGAGCACTTAGTAAATCAAAGAAGAAAGTTACTGAAATGTCGTAACTAGTGTCTTATTAACACGGTCAGCTGATAAGTCCCCCTCACATAGAGATGCCGCCACTGGGCCAGTTTGACGGTTAGCATCATATAGTTTAACTCTAGACTTACTGTATCCATAGCTATAGGTCAATAGCTTGTTTAGTTTTTGAATGCCATCATTTTAAACAAGACAAGGGCAGAGGTTTCATGAAAATGGAGGTTTTGGAACACGATCAATGATTAAATACTTCCATTTGAAAGTCTTAATGCCCAAAGAAATCAAGGAGGAAATGGACAGTACACTAACAGACTCTATCCCTTCATATACAATGCTTAAAAGGTGGGTTGCAAATATTAAAATGGGACTACGAGCACTGGTGTTGAGCCTCGCTGTGGACGCCCTGTGGAAATCACAACTCCAGAGATCATTGAAAAAAATTATCGTTTAGTACTGCAAGACCGCAGATTTAAGTAGTCTGAGATAGTAGTTGCTGTAAACATATCAAAAGAACATGCAGGTAATATTTTAAGTAATGTTTTGGGCTTTCACAAGGTCTATGCAAGATGGGAGCCACGTTTGTTGACACCTGATCGAAAGTTGCAAATAAAAACTGTTTCTGTTAAGAATTTGGAGCTTTACCGTAATAATGCTAGTGAATTTTTGAGACGACTTATTATTGTGGATGATATTTGGATACATCACTACACTCCAGAAAGTACGAGGGTGGGTCAAAAAGTAATGCCTCGTATTTTTTTCTCTCTTTTAATTGCGAAGAAAATTGAATCCAATTTACATAGCTTGAAAACTACAACATTGACGAATAATTTGTCACTATTCAATATAATCTCCGTCCTTTTCCATGGTTTTGGCCCTCCTTGTAACTAGGGCATGTATTCCAGTGTAGTAAAACACACGGTCTTGCTTCCTAAGCCATTGATGCACGGACGTTTTCACAGCCTCCTCATCTTCAAAATGAATCCCACGATGAGCTTCCTTTAGTGGCCCGAACAGATGGAAGTCTGATGGTGCCAGGTCAGGGATGTATGGGGGGTGAGGTAAGACTTGCCGTCCCAATTTCTCAATTTCTGCAGTGGTGTAACGGCTGGTGTGTAGTCTTGCACTGTCATGTAAAAGAACATCCGCCATAGTTTATGTTAGGCGAACTCGGCGAATACGTGCTTTCAGCTTTTTGAGAGTTCTGACGTATTGGACAGAATTTATTATGCATCCCTGCTCCAAAAAATCAATCATAAGCACACCCTCTGCATCCCGAAATACTGTCGCCATAACTTTCCCTGCCAACGCTGAGTTTAAAATTTTTGTTTCTTCGGTGTCGTTGTGTGATGCCATTCCATTGACTGCCTCTTTGATTCAAGTTCAAAAAATGAACCCACGTTTCGTCTCCAGTAACAATATTTTTCCAGAAAATCCTCTCCCTTCAAATTGAAGCGCTGCAAGTGTTCGAAGGCTATTGTTTTCCTTGTTTCTTTGTTTTTGGTGGTTAACATTCTTGGTACCCAACGTGAACAAACTTTTGAGTAATCCAGTTTTTGAATAATCTTCATCACACTGCCTTTACTGAGGGAGGTAATGTGACACAATTCACCTGTTGTTACCCAGCGATCATCACGAATGATGTCATCGACTCGCTGAATGTGGCATAGAGTCACTGCAGTCACCGGCCTGCCGCTTCGCTTTTCGTCTGCCAATAGTGTTTGCCCTTCAGCTTCGGTACAGCGGCGAACCCATCATCTAACAGTGCTGACATCCACCGTTGCATCACTATACACATTTTTAAGTAACCCAGTTGTTGAATAATCGTCATCACACTGCCTTTACTGAGGGAGATAATGCAACACAATTCACCTGTTGTTACCCGGCGATCACCACGAATGATGTCATCGACTCGCTGAATGTTGCATGGAGTCACTGCAGTCACCGGCCTGCCACTTCACTTTTCATCTGCCAATGGTGTTTGCCCTTCAGCTTCGTTACGGCGACGAACCAATCGTGTAACAGTGCTGACGTCCACCGTTGCATCACCATAGACATTTTTTAGCCTTTCGTGAATGCGAATTGGCGTTTCACCTTCCGCAGTCAAAAATCCAATCACAGAACGCTGTCTAATACGAATGTCGATGTCAGCCATTGCAGTGCTGCCACCTGTTGACTTAGGAAGTTACTACTGCAGGGGGTTGGAGAAGAAGGTTTGAGGAATTGCGCCAAATTCAAAGTTTTCACATAACTTGCTTATTTAAGGGAAAAAAGGAGGCATTTCTTTTTTACCAACCCTCGTATCTACATAAGCTATAGTAATGCCTTTCTTAATACAAAAGATAAAATCTGCAGCGTAGCAAACTCATCTATTTTCATCATCTCCCCGCAGCAAAAGTATTCAGGCATTATTTCTGAATTTCAAAACCTTCTGAAAGATATTCCAAACTTCAAGGTACCTATGTGTGAAACTCAGCATTCAATAATTACTAACGGAGCACCTATTTCAGCAAAAGCAAGACTCTTGGCTCCAGTGAAGCTTGCTGCACTCAAACTAGAATTCCAAAAAAATGACAGATCTAGGTATATGCAGAACTTCAAAAAGTTGCTGGTCCAGTCCTTTACACATAGTTCCCAAGAAAGATGGGTCATGGATGCCGTGTGGGGATTATCGTACACTCAATGCAATTTCTGTTCCTGATTGCTACCCTGTACCTAATTTGCAGAATTTCAACTATCAATTGGATGGCAAAACTATCTTAAGCAAGATTGACCTCGTAAGGGCTTTTCACCACATCACAATCGCAGAAGATGTTCCTCAGAGAAATCAATGAGCCTATAAATGTAAATTAATCTCATCAGTTCTAATATTTTTCACTGAGTAAATTCCTATTGTACTATTTACCTATAAGAAGAGAAAATAATGTGCTTTAAGCTTATAGGTACAAGGCTGAGAGAGGTCTACTCAGGAGTCGAAATTCCTCCTCCTATTTACCAGGGAGTACCGAGGTAACTCTGTGGCCCTTTCCTTGGAACAATACCTGGAGTCTGAAGAGCCTGCACTTATCTAGTGAATGGCTCAGGAGTTATATTTATGACTCGCAATCGGAAAATAAAATGTGTAGTGTTTAATGCCCGATTTTACTACACGCGGCACCGCAGGCGGTGACACTGATGATACGTGAGATGTAGATAGAGCGATGGCGGGGGAAACCGCAGCAGTGCCAGAGCTTAACATTTTCTTCCGTGATAGCATATTTCTTTGTTTTCCTTATAGACCGCAATATTTTATATTTTTTCAAAAACATTGACTAAAGTAATAATTGCAAATTTAAATCTCCATTTCTGAAAACAAACCTACAGCTGAGTGGATGATAATAATGCAATTAGTATATTGTGACTTTGTGGGTTCGTAAAACTAAAAGTATAATTTGCAGAAATTCAAATCGTTCTTTATTTACGTAGAAATACACTCACAGTAGCAGTATTACATCACATATACAATCACCATCTACCAAGGACGATGACCACAACAACAGCGTTCTGATTACACCTGTTTACTACATCAGCTCTCATTACATCTGTTCACGACTGACCCTTGGCGAGTCGTCATTGATAATTCTAGATATTTCCGGAACAAACAAGAAATCGAATGTTCTATAAAACAATCCAGACGTCACCATAATGTTCCATAAGCGTAACTTAATCTGTGCCGGAAAGTCCTTTACCTCCGCTATCTTTATTTGGCGGCTCTTTGTGTACACAAGCTACGTTTATCTCTCTGTACCGAAACTTTTATGCGCGTCGCCGCGACAAAATCATAACCATGAGATTTGCAAGATTCCATCCAGGAATGTTGTTTCAATAGCTTTGGAGAAAAAAGGAAAAGCTTTCTTGGTTTTTTGTTTTATAGCGAAGATTAGAGACCTGGAAAGGCGTTTGTTTCCACCAAAGAACTTCTAAGATCAGTGTGAATGACAAATACCTTGCCAACTATTTACTCGAGATAGTTTTGTCGACGCGGAAACAAACACAGTTTGATAACAATGAATTTCCCTTTCCGATAACAAACATCAATATTCTGTCACTGTCATCTTTACGTGACAAGTTGTTACAGTTCATAAGTAAATCATTTTCTTAAAGTATTATTCCTTCCTAGTCGGCCGGATCTTTAGTAGGTCCCGCAATGTAGCAAATGTAACAAATGTTTGGCACATCTGTGTGATGCCAGTCATAGCCTAGATTGAACAGCTAACCTACATTCCTCAGCGTAAATTATTATTGGAATTATAGCGTCTGTTTCTCTTATAAGCTTTTTATTGGGCGGAGGAAGGTTTTATAAAATGTTTTCGCATTTTATTTGCTCCTTTATCAGAAATACAAACATGATTTATTCGTATAAACTGCGTTATTTTTAGTTGTCTTCCTTTGCATTATTCTTTATGAAATATGTACAGTGCTAATAATTTCTTCTTCTTTATCAGTATAATACACTATGTAATGATATCCGTTTTAAATCACTTAACACATTTGGTGATCTCTCAGAATACTACCTCCACAATACCTGGCCGCGCCGTGGCTCAGTGGTTAGACAGCTTGGCTCTCACCTAGGCGGCCCGGGTTCGATCCCAGGCGACCGCAAAGTGAGATTTGTGGTGAACAACACGGCGTTGGGGCGGGTTTTCTCCGGGATCTCCGGTTTCCCCCGTCATCTCATTCCACCGGTGCTCCATCTTCATCTCATGTATCATCAGTGTCATCGCCTGCGGTGCCGTATGTAGTAAAAGCGGGCGTTAAACACTACACATTTCAAATTTCCACAATACCGCAAAGGTACACTAATTAACACTCAGTTATCAACGGTTTTAATGAGCTGTGTTTATCGAATGTCTTTCCTGATCTACTGGTCAGTCCCGCTTTCCAACCCTTGCAGTCCTTGCGTCAAAATTCTAAGAAATGCATTAATCTGGGGTTATATTAGCCAGTCCTTAGATATTTCTTAGATCTTTCGGTCTCCGTATAAATATCAAATTCCATCTTCAAATTTGCATTTTTGCATACAACTATCAAAGATTCCAAAGCGGCGGGTTGCTCAGAGAAGGCTTCCCTCTGTCAGAACCAGAGAGAACTCGTACCTGAGATACCTCAAATAAGGCGGGCCGAAAATAACATTCCTGCGGGCAAACAACTGCGCCAAATTTTCGATCCCTAGTTCCGAGGTCGCAGGTTCAAACCCTACGGGGATCGACGTTTAAAAGAAGTGCTAGTATGTGGTCCCGTGTTGTAGATTTATATTTTAAAGAATCCAAGCCTGATGAATAGGCCCTTAAGCAAATTTAAGTGACATTTTAGACCCTACGTGGAACTATACTTCGAGAACTACAGCGTTAAAAAGCGACCATAAATAAAGCTCAATTCATTTCCCGACTGATATTGCACAGCCTCTAAGTCAACTTCTAATATAAAAGGGAAAACAAAATTATGAAAAATGAGAGAACGAAAATCCGCATTAAAAGATAAGTTCAGCAGTATTCACCTTGCTAAGCAGGAAAAACCCATGGTCAGAATGGCCGGCACCAGGAACCAAACCCAGAACCATCCATTCAAGCCCTGGGACTTTCCGTGGAGCCATTTTACTTGTTTTCTGCATAGTACGACTAATAGTCTAAATATGTCTAAAACTGAAAATATATTATTTACATTGCAACATAATAATATCCACAGTAATTCAGTAAATCTGTTAGGGTTACATTTGGACACCAGACTAACATGGGAAACACACATACGTTACCTTTGTAAAAAGCTTGCTAGAATCTGGTATCTTCTAGGGAAACTAAAGAAATATGTTAGTCGAGATATGTTAATAACATCTTACTATGCCTTCTTTCATCCACATATACTGTATGGGGTTAGGCTTTGGGGTATTTGTGCTACCTCGAAAAATGCATCCATATGGCAAAAGAAATCTCTAAGACTAATTCTAGGATTAGGACAACAGGATACATGTAAGCCCAACTTTATAGACCTTAAGATAATGACTTTACCGTCAATATCATACACGTTAAAGAAAATCAAAACTTATTTATAAATCGTTCCTGAGTACACAGTTATGACACTCGATGCAAACATAATTTAGATACACCTCACAACCGATTGAGCAAGACCATAAATAGCCACTCTAATCAACAGTTAAAATTATTCAATAAGCTTCCTCTGGAAATAAAAGAACTGCCACAAAACAGATTTGTTATAGTATTAAAAAAACTGGTTTAAACAAAAAGCATTTTATGTTGTACAAGAATACATAGAATATAACATACATGCTAGTGAATTTATGTAAAACTATTGTAAATTATAGTAGTAGGTACCTAATTGTTTAATTTTATTATTACTATAGTAAAGTTTATTAAATTACGATAATTACTACCTTAAGCCATGCAAATAATCTGATTTCACCTAGAATTTTATATGCATTAATTTTTAAACCTTCTCTACTTGTAAATACTGTCGCGGTAACAGGCATAAACAGATTCGGCGCAAATAGATAATAGACGGCGGATAAGGTTCCACGGTAATAAAGAGCTTGATAGGCAGCGCGGCTAGTGTACACAAAGGACTCGCCGGCACAGATAGGATTTCATGTCTGGAAGTTTCTAGAGATATCTCAATTGACGGAGAGTGGTTGTTTTTCTTGTTTGCTCGAGAAGTTTCTTGAGTTGTGCATTAGATATAAAAGCTATTGTGACACACCAGCCGGGCGGTTGTTGTGTGACAAGAGTTGTGTGTAAACGAGATTCAGATGTGAAGTGTTTGTTATTGTCATCGACCTTGGAAGATTGTGTTATTATGTGATATAATGTTGTTACGTGAGAATTGAACAGTGTATCTCTACGGTAATAAAGGAGATTTTTAATTTCTGCAACTCGGCCTTTTAATTCTACGAACCCACAAAGTCAAAATTGGTGTCAGAAGTGGGATATAAAGGTGCCACTATTCTTTCTGGCCTACCACTCGTCAACACACGACACCACTGGGGTGACACCAGCCAGCTTAATGTTCGGCCGAGAGTTACTCCTCCCCTGTGATCTGGCTTTTGGAAGCCACCCGGACGCAAAACAGCCAGCAACCGAGTGCGTGGAGAACCTGGTGGACCATCTCCACGACATGCATGAGATGGCTCGTCAGAACATCCAGAAGGCGAGCGACCGCATGAAGACCAGATATGACAGGCAAGCCAACAGCCAAGGGTTCCAGCAAGGTGACCTAGTCTGGTTGTACCGTCCCACCCAGACCAAGGGACGGTGCCCGAAACTCCAGCAACCATGGCAAGGACCGTACCGGGTGGTGAAGAGGATTAACGACATGGTCTACTGCATCCAGAAGGTGCCCCGAGGGAAGATGCTGGTGGTACACTTGGATCGTCTGGCCCGCTACAATGGAGCTGTTCGGGACGACCAGCCTTGAGGAGGGAGCAGTGACACGGCAACAGGCATAAGAGCTTCGGCACAAATAAGAAAACAGTCGGCGGATAAAGTTTCATGGTAATAATGAGCCTTGTTAAGTAGTTAATGATAACACGGCTATTATAAATCAGCGCCGGCGGGCAGCGATAACTGAGGTAAAGGATTCGCCGGCATAGATTAAGTTACGCCTCTAGAAGTGAGTGAGTGAGTGTGTGGTGTTTTAGGGCCCGTCGACAGCAAGGTCATTTGGGCCCGACGCCTCTAGAATGTTATAGAATATTCGCATTACGTCATTAGATGCCTTGTATTCCAGAAACATCTAGTGATTGACAAAACAGTCTGGTAATCATGAATGTGATATATAAGGGATTGTGACACGCCAGCAGAACAGTTGAAAAACAGTGAGTGCGAAACAGTGTTGTGAAATGAGAGGCAGTCAGCTGTGTTGTTGTAACGAGAGCTAATGATGTAATCTGCTGTCACTGTTTGTTATTGTGATCGACCTTGGTAGACTGATGGTGTATGTAACGTAATGCTACTGTAATCTATAAGAGTATTTATACGAAAATAAAGGAGATTTTTAATTTCTGCAACTCAGCCTTTTAATTCTACAAACCCACAAAGTCACAATACACTGTAAATACTTTTTATAATTGACGAAACCTATTGCTTCGTGTAAGCTTAATGGTGAATAAAGGATTATGATTATTGTTATAATTAAGGATTTTCTTGAAAATGTTCGTGTTGCATTCCTTGAAGAATGCTGTACTTAAAACCAAGTTACGGTTTAATTAAATTATCATCTGTGACACTCACGGACACAAACACAAACATGAGCGCGTGGAACTTTCGAGCATTTTCTTAAGCATCAGGAGACCTCAAATCGAGTATTTCCACATCTATATAGGCTTTCGGGTGTAAAGTAATACTTCTGCTGGAAAGACGTGTAAACGCACTTGTAAATAAGCGAATAAACCCCGTCTCTATTTCATGTTATCCTTCTGTATAGGTTAACGCAAACTGTGATGCCGAATTCAACGAGAATCGCGATTTATTCAACAATTTTAAGCGTCATCAATAGTCCTGTTTTGCATCGAATCCACTTAATGTGCAATCATTTAGAGTTACAACAAATCACAAAAAAATATTACATCCAATTTGAAGGTGATAATAATAACGTATTATTTTTCTTTAAAAATTAACAACCAAAATTCAAAATTAATAACCACGGAATTCGGAGCATTTTATTTACATGTGGCGAGCGCGTAAATGGAGTATAATTAGTTTAGTGGCACTTTTCCATTTTTAAACATCAATTACTGCATTAATTCGACAATTGAGTTTTCTCAAATCAGTTAAATCAGTTTTCTATTGGTGAAATTGCAGCGCGTTATTCCTGATTATAAAAATAATCACCAATAATGTTTTCAAAATTGAATCAGAAAAATCGTTAAGAAAACGACACTATATATGGCTAAAGACCTTCAAGTCATATAGTATCTGATATTTTCTTGATGCTCTTATAAAATATGCCCGTGCAAACTATTTAAAAATATATGTTGTGTTTTATTCACATTAATACGACGGTTGTTCAATAAAGAATGATCACAATATTTTTGACAACGTACCTTTACTCATCCTCATAATTTTGATGGTCCTTCTCAAAATAGTCTCCCCTGAATGCGATGCACTTGTCCCAGCGTTTCTGCCAGTCTTCAAAGACATGCTGGAAACCATTTTTTGAGAGATCCTTCAAAATCGCCTCCGCAGCCTTCACCACTGCTTCTGATGATGGATAATGCCTCCCACGAAGGCGTTTCTTCACGTTAGGGAATATAAAAAGGTCACATGGGGCTAAATCCGGACTATAGGGAGGGTGAGGGATGCACTTCACGTTGGCTTTTGCAAGATATTCAGCAACAACATTGGCAATATGCGGCCGCGCATTATCGTGCTGCAGCATCCAGCCTGCTTCACGGAAATGTGGTCTTTTGCGCCTGATATGGACTTTCAATGTTTTCAGGACACCCCTGTAGTATTGCGCAGTTACTGATGTGTGTGCAGGTACAACATGCTGATAAACCATTCCATGAATATCAAAGAATGAGATGGCCATAACTTTCCCAGCAGAAGCAACCACTTTTACTTTTGGGGGGTTGGTGATGAAGATTTCCACACTGAGCTTTGCTGTTTGCTCTCAGGATCAAAATGATGTAGCCAAGTTTCATCAGCAGTGATTACGTTTGATCTTCCTCTAACATCAACTTTAACTGCATGTTATCTCCATTGCAGCGGTAGGTGATACTGAACATGTCTGAACTTACCTGGTTCTCACAGGTGGGAACCAGGAGTACCAACAATGAAACTATTACGGCGTGTTTGTTTCACATTAAGCTAACACAATATAATAAGACTGAATTTTAATGCAAAAATTATGACCGTAAAAAAATTATGATCATTCTTTATTGAACAGCCCTCGTATCTCTGCAGCGTTGATATCCAAAGTTATGTAAAACGTTTGGTGCTGCCTCCAATATCTCTTTGATGAAATTGCTGCCAGCTGTTACAGTGGTGACTGGGATCTTACAGGGTACGCGTGAGTGGTTTGAGAATACTTAACAACTGTAAATTTGCGATGAATTTGACGGAGGCTAATAAATGAGTTATTTGATACGAGTATCGATAGTTAGATGATGAAAAGTAAACCATTTTTTAAAAAATCTTAGACTAGAAACTGTAACTATTGAAGTAGTACATATTTTAACTTCTAGAATAGCAATAAATGTACGGTTTAATATAACGAGGAGCGTAAGTTGCCGTAACTTGCTGAAATGTTAAGCGGGGAATCCCAAATAGCCAAATATGTGCTAACTCGAGCGCGGTCTTTAGGCGCTGTGAATTGCTGATATTCGATCACAGGAAAGTATTTGTGTAATATAAACGATCTGACTGTAAGACACGAAAGAGATTCACTTTTATGAACGTTAGTCCCTTCTACTTACAAGGATTATATATTACCAAATCTTAAGCTTCTTTTCACGTCTGAAACTCATATTTGCCCCAATACTTGCTAGATTCTAAGAATTCTTTCTGATTTATAATTTTCAATCCTGCGCCATGGCGTAGTGGGCTAAGTCATCATGCTTTAGTTCCCTGCCACGGAAAGCGACGCGGAACGTTTCCACCCTTGGCGGGGTGTGGATTTTAAGTTCCAGATATAAGACCGGTGTCCACTCAGCATAGTGAGGAAATTGAGGAGTTTACAATAGGTAAGCGGCCCTGGTACAGAAAGCCAACTTTCCGGCTTGGGGGTGGCGTGAATCTGACCACGTCTCCTCCCCGTGTCGGTTGGATGATCGCACACCTCTACGGTGCGTATGTGGGAGTGAGGCCGGCAGTTGGGTTTTGCAGACCTTGGCCCTACATGGGCTGTCGCGCCACGGCTTGTTTGTTGTTTTTATAATTTTCAAAACTGACATGTGTGCTGTTCACGAAACTCGTGAAACTCGAAACTCACATAAGGTTTTTGAACATTCTGAATTCTAATTAATTAATGGATTTCTTGTTGGCTGAGTTCACCGGAACATTTAATGCCTTAGCTACATTGACTTATAAGAAATTGCGTTTCACAAAAGCTAAATTCCCTGGCTAACGACCTATTAAACCCCGACAAAATTACATTTGTATTTGTATTTATTTTCATTCTTTTATAACACAATACATGTTTGTTGGATACGTCAGTTAAATTTATATTACATATTAAAAAACATACAATATCACACAGTTATATAACATTTCACATTAATAATAATAGTTAATAATAATACATTTCTATGTAGTTACTTTACATATGATAGTTACATAGTAACATTTTAGTTTACACACCATTCTACAACAATAATTATTACTATCTATTTAGATATTCCTCAAGCGAATAGAAAGAAGATGTTATGCAGTTTACTTTTAAATCGGTTCTTTTATATTTTTAATATATTCTGGTAATATTGCCGCTGCTGTAGGTTTGTATAGTTGTAACGCATGTGCCTGTAAATGGTAATTATTTTTTCTTCGTGTGTTATGGTCATGAATTTGTTGATTTGTTTCTGTGGTGGAATTTTTATTTTTTAGGTATATTATTGTTTTGTATATGTACAGGGAGTATAGCGTGAGTATATTTAATGCTTTAAAACTTTCCTTGCACGATTCCCTGTATTTTAGACCTAAAATTAATCTAAGTGCTCGTTTTTGTAGTCTAAATATTCGTTCTATATTTTTCTTTTTACTGTGTGGGTAGATTTGACTGTATTAAATTGTCTTTTGAAGTTCTGTATTTTTTAAATTTGAAATTCTTTTCATTATAAATAATCCTGAACATATTTTATTACACAATTTGTCTATATGTTTGCCCAATTATAAATGTTTGTCTACCACAAACCCCAAAAATTTTGTCCAGTCTACTTCTTTAACTTCTTTATTTTCAATGATAATTTTGGAATTTGCGCAATTTCTATTTTGAATGGTTTGGAAACGTATATAGTTAGTTTTATCTGTGTTCATAGAAAGGCTGTTTTGTTTAAGGTGCAGGATAATTTGGTTGGTGTTCTGATTTGTTACATTTTCCAAGTTCTCTATAGTGTTTCCTGTGCTTATAATTGTTGTATCATCTGCGTACATTATGATTCTACTTTTTGAAAGATTAGGTATATCACATCTGTGGTCCTTACATTTTAATAAATAAAACTTATATATTGTAATGATTATTATTTATCTCTCTATAACTTCTTCATAAAATATTTTCAGTATCAACTATCTTTTATTTTTACAGTGTCCACAAACAAGTCCTATCTACGTCTGCTAATTGAGACAAACTTTTGCAGAAAATATTTTCATTACACATCTCGTAAATGCAAGAGGGACAGAGGAAACTGAGTCAATGTCACATGTTTTAAAAAATGTCGCATTATCATGGCCTTGCAATTACATAGTTTTTTCATGACGAAGCAAGAAAAATCGAATAACAAATCCTTTATAAGACGATTAAGTACTGAAACATTCTAAATCACATAACGGGTTATCTTTAATTCGAATAATTCCTTATCTTCTGCAAAGTCAGCAAATATGAATAATTAAGTGCAGATATGTATTGAATGAGTAGTCAGACTGAAAAAATCTAGCCGGGATTTGAACCTCGGATCTCCAGGTCTACGTCCGTTTGCTCTAAACCACTGAGCTACTATGGCCAACATGCCGACAGTACATTAAATTCTCCAACTGACTCGTAGCTTTCCCGATAGACCACTATGAGACACGCACCTTTGTGGCGACTTTCTATTCTGTAAGTACCTAAGTCCCGGGCTTCATAGTTATACTATTATTTTTAGGTAAACTGATGGAAATAATTATTTCTTCCACACTAGTCGTGTGTAGGCCAAGGTTTGAATGAGTAGAGCCACACTGATGTATGTCGGCATGTTGGCCATAGTAGCTCAGTGGTTTAGAGCAACCGGACGGAGACCAGGTTCAAATCCCGGTTATGTCATTGAATTTTTCAGTCTGGCTCTACTCATTCAAACCTTAGCCTACACACGGTTAGTGTGGAAGACATGATTACAATGGGCAACAAAAAAATAATTTTTGTATGTTTCGAGCACTTCATGAGGCAATTTATACTAATTTTGGGTTGAGAAAAACAAATATGACAATGAAAAATTTTTATTAGCTCTAGTTTCTATGATATACACAAGATGGAAGTATTACATATTACCGGATTGAGAGAAAAGGATACATTTTAATTACATACATGCTAACAATGAAAGTGAATTTGATTTTTTAAACTGGTAATTACATGCTAAGAGTTCTAAACTGCTGGAAAAATACTTCGCAGATAGTCGTGTCTGAAGAGAATCATGTGGTGGCCTATTGACTTCGTCGTCTTTTAGCTTGCCTCTTGTGATGGAGTTCCGCAGAATCCCTATACAAAG
Source organism: Mantis religiosa (assembly GCA_030765055.1). Lineage (NCBI taxonomy): Eukaryota > Metazoa > Arthropoda > Insecta > Mantodea > Mantidae > Mantis > Mantis religiosa. The sequence continues at coordinate 119,251,811 of CM060958.1, forward strand.
ACCAACAGTAATCCACAAGCATTACTTCATTCCAACGGCCTTGATATCTTTGTTCCATAACAGAAATGTCGTGATGGAATCTCTCCCCATGTTCATTACTAACAGCTCCACAACTAGGAGGGAAAAAGTCTAGGTGGGAGTGGAGAAAATGGATCTTAAGGGCCATGTTGCACCCAAGGTTACGGTACTTTTACAGGAAATGCTTTTAAACCAAATGCCTGTAGTTATCATCTCTTTTGCTGCCTAAAAATCCATGAACAACACCCTTGAAGGCTTCCCAAGCTTCCTTTTCTTTCCCCTCCATAACTTGTTTAAATGCAGGATCCTTTACAAGTTCTCTTATTTGTGATCTGACAAAAATGCCTTCCTTAACTTTTGTATCACTTAATTTCCAAAATTTCTCTCTGATTGTGTTTTGTTATTCGACAGGTTTGCCAACTCCCAGAAAAATTCCCCCAAATTTAAAATCTTCACTCTAAAATCTGACATGTCACTTTATCTTCAAAGCAAGAGCTAATCTATCATTTTTATGGTGATTTTTTAATTCAGCAGATGGAAATACATGTAAATTCACTATTTTTAAGCCCGAAACATTTTCATTGTTGCCCAGCGTTATTTGCACATATGTATATTTACAACGAAAACAATTAGTAAAAGCAATAACAAAAACTAGTGATGGTAAAGTAACAATAATCGATACTCGATGTCGATACCAATTTTAAGTACCGATACTCGATATACTCACTTTATAAAAATCTGTAAAGGTAGTAACTTTTTCATTGGATCAGTTCTTAATATTTGTCTGTGTATAAACTCATGTAATCGTGTAATAACGTTTGTCCTTTTCAGAAATCTCGGCACTCATGTTTTCACGACAGGAAACTCGTACATTTTTTTTTAACAGAGTACTGTAAACTTTATTCAAATTATGAATATAACATACTGCTTTAAATTTGTTGTATTATGTGGCATACCGTCGCGCGAAAATATTTTTCTGCATACGTTACACAATACTATGTTATACTATTACTACAATATACTTAAAAAGAGTTCCACATTTTAACGTTTTATTCAGTATCACTGTTGTACAGTAACAAGGGAAAACTAACAGATGGACTGGACTGGACTACCCTATGGAGGCATTCGGCACGGAGGTCCAAACTTGGTCTATTGTTCCTATGTCCCCAAATGGAGCACCCTCTGGAGGAAGGATGAGGCGAGAGTAAATAGAGTGCGACCGTCCCAAGGATCCACGACAGTGCAGAGGACAGGATCCCTACACTTTACCAGTTGGAAACTTCCCGGCAGGCCAGCACAACCGGCTTTCCACCCTATACGGCCCACCAGACCAAGTTCGGAGACCGAGTAGGAAGTCTTTACTTAGAGCATAATCATCCTGCCATGCACCGCAGAGATACCCACCGACACTTCTACCCTGAAAGAGGCCACCAGTTCAGAGATGATGTGAAATGATAATGGTGATGAAATGGAGGGGTCGGAAATTCAGGGGATGTAATTAGCCTACCCAGCATTCGCCTGGCGACCCGAGAAACCCCCCGAAAAAAGCCATGGGTCAGAAAGGTCGGCCACGGGAATTGAACCCGGACCTCCAGAATGCTACCAGACACGGCCTGAGTCATCCCGCTAGGTTAACAGATGGAAGAAGAAAACAAAGATACATATTTCCATGCGCATTATTATCTCACATCTTTAGTTCCAACTGTTTCTACTAGATTCATAGACTTAGCTCATCGGATTAGATAGATCTCAAGGCCAAGAATGGGTCACCAAAGTCAGGCTATCGCAGAAATGTAAGTTAGTGATCGGCCAAATTACGCGGGTGGGTCAAATAGTAATGCCTCCTATTTTTTTTTTTTTTTTCCTTAAATAAGTAAGTTATGTGAAAACTTTGAATTTGCCGCAATCCTCAAACCTTCTTCTCCAATCCCCTGCAGTAGTAACTTCCTAAGTCAACAGGTGGCGGCACTGCATCCCTTTGCAAACTGGCGACATCGACATTCGTACCTATTAGACAGCGTTCTGTGATTCAATTTTTGACTGCGGAAGGAGAATCATCAATTTGCATTCACGAAAGGCTAAAAAATGTGTATAGTGATGCAACGGTGGATGTCAGCACTGTTAGACGATGGGTTCGTCGCTGTAACTAAGCTGAAAAGCGAAGCGGCAGGCCGGTGACTGCAGTGACTCCATGCAATATTCAGCGAGTCGATGCCATCATTCGTGGTAACAACAGGTGAATTGTGTCGCATTACCTCCCTCAGTAAAGGCAGTGTGATGACGATTTTTCAACAACAGGGTTACTCAAAAGTTTGTTCACGTTGGGTACCAAGAATGTTAACCGCCCAAAACAAAGAAACAAGGAAAACAATAACCACCGTACTCTTGCAGCGCTTTTATTTGAAGGGAGAGGAGTTTCTGGAAAAAAATTGTTACTGGAGACGAAACGTGGGATCATTTTTTTGAACCTGAATCAAAGAAGCAGTCAATGCAATGGCATCACACAACGTCACCGAAGAAACAAAAATTCAAAACTCAGCGGTCGGCAGGGAAATTTATGGCGACAGTGTTTTGGGATGCAGAGGGGGTGCTTATGATTGATTTTTTGGAGCAGGGATGCACAATAAATTCTGTCCAATACGTCAGAGCTCTCAAAAAGCTGAAAGCACGTCTTCACCGAGTTCGCCCAACAAAAACTTTGGCGGATGTTTTTCTTTTGCATGACAATACAAGACCACACACCAGCCATTACACCACTGCAGAAATTGAGAAATTGGGATATCAAGTCTTACCTCACCCCCATACAGCCTTGACCTGGCACCATCAGACTTCCATCTGTTCGGGCCACTAAAGGAAGCTCATCCTGGGATTCATTTTGAAGATGAGGAGGCTGTGAAAACGTCCGTGCGTCAATGGCTTAGGAAGCAAGACCGTGTGTTTTGCCACACTGGAATACATGGTGGTTAAACCCATGAGCTGATTTTCTAACCCATTGAGCTACTATAGCCAACGCGCCAACATGACATTAAATTCTCCAACTGACTCGTGTTTTCCCCGATAAACCACTAGGAGTTCTCATAAACACATGAGACAACTACCTTAATGGCTACTTACTATGCTGTAATTACTTTAAGGCCCGGGCTTTATAGTTCGGACCACTATTAGGTAGCTGTGTGTAGGACGAACTATGAAAGAGTAGAGCCAGACTGAAAAATTCAATGCCATAGCCGGGATTTGAACCACGCATCTCCTGGTCTCCGTTCAGCCGCTCTAATCCATTGAGTTACTATAGCCAACGTGCCGACATGACATTAAATCCTCTTTTTAAATTCTCTTTAAAGAAATTTTTCTTTTGTGTGATTTTCTGCTGCCAAATCACATGACTCCACCGTGTTTCTTACTTTTATAATTTCAGCAGGGAAAGTAGAGATGTACACTGGAACTTTGGCAGCATCCATGTGGCGATTCTGTAGTTGATTGTACAGTATTGCTACATGAGGGATAAGTAAATGGAAAAAAATTAAGCCAGAAACAAAATTTATTATTTTCAAGATACCCCAATAAAACACTTGCCTCATTTATTGCCGTACTGCTTGAGGTCTCTGATTCTGATAAAATTTGAAAACATTCTTTCAATGCCTCCTTTTCGTAAACAACATTTACAGTCCTGGATTTGTAGTTCCACCTCGTTGATCCACCACTGGGTATTCTCTTCTTAACACATGAATCTAACACAGATGATCTGTGTGGAGAGCGGGAAAAGAAGGCGGGTATAGCACAAAGATTTGAAAAAAAAAATCCTAGCTTTTGTATTTTGCCTGGCAGCTCTCTTCATTATCACATTTAGTTGATGAGCTAAGTAAGCAATGCACAAAGTAAGCATTGGGGTACACGTGTCTAGCTCGCACTCCATTGATAGCCCCGCTCATTGCCGCTGCACCATCAAAACTGGCCTATAAGCTTCCTCTTATTTTCTTTTAATATATTGTCAGGCTCAGAAATTACAACTTCTGAAATTGCATCAGAATTTTTCCTATTCGGAATAAAAAAAATCCCCAGAATCGCTCAACAGGACTACATAAGGCATTACAATACCTTAAGACTATTACAAGCTGTAGCAGGTTTTCTATGTTGGAAATGGGATGCACGTTGACTGTTTTGAAGACCCAAGTCGAGAAGCCAGATATAACAGGGTTAATTCGTTGTATTTTGAGTTGTTTCTTGATGATTGTGTTTGATTAAATGAGAGTCATGAGACTTCTTATTTTCAGGTGTGGTTCGGAATAAAGTTTCGGAGAAGTCAAATTTTGTAACAATTTAATTGTATTATTTGGATTACATTTTACTTGAACTTCCTTTCCTAGTCAATTGTAGGTTACCTTCAGCCTATCGATCAACTCTTACTTCTTTTACAAGAAACAGTTCCAATTATTACATAAAACCTCCTGATCCTGCACAACTATTCATCACTGTTCAAATTACAAAACATCTCTACCAAGATGGTATCCTTGACATCGAATTGTGTTGACTGAAGATGTGGGCAAATGTCCATGAAATTAATTTCGCAAAAACATAATTGAAGCATTATCATCGGCTTCTTAAGTTAAATGGAGAATATTTACTAAATATTTTTATTTGTGTAATCTCTACCAAGATTATTGATTTTCCGTAACTATCCTTACTCCTATATTAATTTTGTGATTGGCCGATTTAATGCTACGTCACCACATTACGTCATACAATTATTACTATGGCCAATCACAAAATTACATATATTTTTCCACATTTTTATTTATAAATTTATACATATTTTTACCTTTTTCTAAATATAAATCGAAACCACCAATAATCATTTAAATCGTTTCAAAGCTGAAACATGTCAAGAATATCTGTAGTTCTGTCGGCCATAACAGATACATAGCCTGCTGCTTCAATTTCTTCTAAGATGTTTTCTTTACAAACTTCAAGAATGCACTGAAGTAACTCATTTTGTATTGTCTTAGAGGTTCCTTTAAAAAATGAGCCACCATTAAGATGGAGCTTAAATAGGTAATCAATTTGTCCTGTATATTTAATCAACCACTGAACATCCCTTGATTTTGTGACCCTTCATGCTCTTCGTGCCCTCTTAGGGGTAGTTCGTGATAACCACAAAATTTCACACAGTTGTTTATCTTTATAAGAGCGTCCCTCTTTTTGGACTTGATCGTTGTGACGAACTATTGATTCCTTATGGACTTGGCTTAAACATATCTGTATATTTACTGACCCAAGTGTAGCAAAATTAAGCATGATATTAACATGGTTTTTGGACATTTCATGTTTGTGACATTTTTCATATAGTCTCTTCAAGTCTGCAACTCCCGTTTGAACCCATGCAATGTTGGCTGCGTCGTCTTTAATTCCAAATAAAAGGCAAGGAAACAGAACAGGGAATTGTTGACTTCACAGCCACATATCCACTCCTTTAGCGAGTAAATTTCAGGACTGAAACACCTGCTATATTGTTTTTGGCGGCTTGTTGCGCTTTGAATTATGTTTAACACAGGAGTCGGTCTTCCTCGCACTTTAATGTCACATTTATCTTGCAGTGTTAAAGCGCCAAAACGAAGCTACTACTGAATTATTCATTGATACCAGTATAAAAAGTCACATTCGTTTATACTTTACTGTCAGGAAGACTATCTTTAATCACGGTGAAAATGTTCAAAAACCGTGGATTTCACGAAAATCCGCACGAAATTGTATTTACACCGCTCTTAGGACTGTAAGCAATGCAGTCCATTGAGTTCACCAAGCTATGGAGCGCGCGGTAGGTCGAAACGTGAAGCGGGGTTAGGGGAGGGGTAAATGAACAGTCTATGAACTTGTATTATATATATAAGGATGTAACCTATTCAATTTAGGAAATTAAGACAACAGTAAAATTAAAATTTGCTCTGGGGGGGGGGGGTTTCAGTCTCGCAGCCCTCTTTTATCAGCCGCCACTGGAGTTAACACACATTCATCTTTCAGGATAAGGGAAAAGTCCGGATGAAACATTATCCCGACAATTCACGCTAACCGAGATTCCAACTCAGGACCTCTTGACGTGAGGCAGACACGCTACCGAAGAGGGCAACTCCATGTTTGAAAAGCATGCAACGAAAATGCATATGTATACATAATGCTTGGATGAATGGCAGGTTGAAAAAGATATTGGTTTTTTTTAAAACGCAATTGTGGCACATTGTTGAATAGACAAGTTACAGTAAAGGGTACTGGAAGCAAATAATATTACTTCCAAAACAATATGAAGAATTTCGGTAATGTATTTTGATAAAGCAGGGTAATTAGACAGATGAACTCACAATTCTGCTTTAAAATAAATTTCTATAAAATAAAACCAATTAGTGGTTTTTAATGTTGGTGCTTAAGTTCTGGACATTGATTAAACAATGACCAAATATATTCAAATACTTTATTATAATTTGAGCAACTGATTTTGTAAATTCCAGCTTTTTCGTCTTGTGATGTAGGGTCGTTTAATCTATTACAAAGTAATTTTTCTATGCTTGTGTTATCTTGTCCAAGAAGAAAAACAACTGAAATTTAAGAAATTCACATATCATCCAAAAACATTTTACAAATTTAAAAAGATTTTGATGAAGCACATCAGCCTAGCCCCACAAAAACAAATTTAGAGTAGAGAAATTACATTGTAGTTGATTAAAAGATCCACAGTACAAAAAACCTGGAATTTACAAAATCAATTGTTCCGATTGTGACAAAATATTGTGACTTTGTGGGTTCGTAAAATTAAAAAGTTCAATTACACCATTCAAAATGTTCTTTATTTCCACCTTATTCTAATGTCACAATTACAATTTCGTAATGTACACAATTAAAACTAAGCCAGTTCGTCTTTCCACGTACACTCGGCGCACCTCACCTACTGCTTGCCCGGCTCACACAACTCAACTCACTGTCGCCTCTCTTGTATCGATCGGCGGCCCGAAGTTTCTCGAGTCTCCTCTTATGGAGGGGGAAAACATTCTCGAAGCTTCGTGCCCCTTCGAGTGGCAGGAGGAGGGGTAAACGAAGACCCAGCCACCCCTGCGTCTCCCCTCCCTCCGGCGGCCCTCATTTATTGATCGGCATCGTAGGCTGGCCGTTTGGGTAACAATATATAAGGGAAAAAAATCAAAGAAAAAAGAAAACCAGACTTAACGAAAACATGAGACTCATAAAATACAAATTCACAAATCTGCAGTTTCACAGCATTTCTGAATAACCAACCGTAACATCAAACCCATCATTACACTAATCAAACTTACCAGCCATGCAGCACATGGTAGAAGATAATTTTGAAACACAGACTGCAGTTAATAAATTTTGATTTACTGCCACCAAGTGCCCTCTAGAAGTATATTTCACCGTTGCATGATGTTGCTATGATAGACAAACACCACAACAGAAACACACACATGGGTCACTCGGATGCATTCTGAAGAATGCAATTTACAATTTTACAATTCGATAATACATAAATATTAAAAGCAGAAGCATTATTAACAGTGAAGTATCTTCATTTTTGAGTTTGATTTATGAGTCACTATGTTTACACTCAAACTTCACTTACTTGTTGTTGTATAATTGAAACGTTTTCAAGATCATTCGATCTCATCCTCAGCTGTTTGGTGACTAAATGAACATTCCTCTTCTTTAACAAGTTTCTCTTAGTTTTTCCTATGTAGCTTTTAAAAGCTACATAGGAAAAACTAAGAGAAACTTGTTAACCAGGCGAAAAGAACACCAGAGGAACATAAAGTTGAAACAAACAGAAAAATCTGCAGTGTCACACCATTTTTGGACAGAAAACCACAACATTGGCCATAACATTAAACTGTTAAAATCTTTAAGTACAACCATAGAATTGGATATTTGGGAAAAAATATTCATAACCAAAAACCATGATAGAGTTATAAATTTTGAAATCCCAGCATTAAATGAAGTATTAAAACTTAGTGCCCCTAACAGCAGATGGCAGAGGGATCGGAGCACCGTAGTAGTGGAACAAGTGGTCACCAAACAGCTGAGGATGAGATGGAATGATCTTGAAAACGTTTCAATTATACAACAACAAGTAAGAGTAGTTTGAGTGTAAACATAGTGACTCATAAGTCAAACTCAAAAATCGATAATACATGTTACTGAAACATGTTAACAAAGAGTAAAAAAAGTGATGTTAATGCTACTCATTTTGAAAATACACTGCAATACTTTCTTTACATATCAATAAATCTACTGACATGGGGCTGTTGCTTTTAAGCCTACATGAAAACCATGGTCTGGGTCAGGTTTGAATCCACAACCTTGGGATTAGTAAACCAGTACCTAAGAAACTGGGCCACCCACTGACATGATTATTCTAAAGGACAGACATATGGCTCTATCATAGCAATGTATATCAATCAGTGTCACATATTCAGTCTGCAATCTTAACGTTACAATTTAATGCAATTCTAGAATTAATGCTTTGACATGTCCATGATAAAATTTATAATAGTGTGTGAATCTTCCAACAAAGCCATTAAAATGCATCCTTGACTGCTGTACTTTTTATAGGCAAACCATACAAGTTGTTAAGTATATAACTAAACATTAAACTAAAATTGCCATGAGCACAAGCTTTTTCAGGTGAATATTTACCTAAAATTGTTCTCAAAGAAACTGAAGATGAAGACGATGCAAGCCCTCAAAATGTTGGCATTTCAATACTTATCAGCTAGGGTGGAAATACGACAGTAATTTAGGTACCATTTTCATATCATGCCTTCATTTTGTCCTTAAAATCCATAGTTTTACTGTTGTTACTTCCCTAATTAAGCACAGCTGTTGCTTCTACAGAAGATGTCTTTGCCTCAGACCACTGTTCAGGGTGTTACGCCCCCGCAAATGTTAATTCACTGGATGAGTAATTCCAAGCACAGTTTCAAGGTATAAGAAATTATTGGCGTTCTGCTACTGTTGTATGTAACTATTTAATTTGCTCATATACTATTTTACAATTTTATACATGTTCTGACATTACAGCCAATTTCGTAAAGCTAGACATTTTTTTTCTTCTAAAAATTATGTACAAAACCAGATGTGATTCCTGAAAACTAGTTAACAGGCACTTTCATAACTATTCTCATTCCTAAACATAATTTTCTATTCATTAAGCTCAGCTAAACTACAGCAAAATTATTAAATACTTCTGAATTATCATTTTTTGTTTTTAGTGTGATTGAAATTCACACTGCTTCCTTAAGCACAATTAAGTAAAAGTATTTGGTAAGATAATGTAACTACATTCATCACATAAAAACATTGTGTGATTACATTAAGTGAATTCTTAAAGCATAAATGAAGAGCTACCTTGAATATTTTATAAATAATTGAAAGACTGAGTACAACAGTGGTCCATCCCACGTTTTAAAGATGTTGAGATGTTATACTGTAAAGTTGACTGCAGCCAGTTACTATAGTTTGAGAATAAGAAATCAAGTTGTTGCTAATGCGCAAAAACTAAATTCTTTGAGTATAGATTGATTGTAATAGGTAGTTCAAGGTTAATGACAACAGATGGCAGGGTCAACTCAAACTCGAAATAGGAGAGGGTTAGACCACTGCTGCACTCAGCCTTTCAATTATATTTCCTGCAATACTCCTGTACATCTATATAGCAACAACGTGAGTCTTATAGCATTACCTCAGCTACAAATTCCATTTGCTGGTATTGTATATTCTCTGCATGTGGCTGACACTGAAAAGACAACAGTTTCTTGTGGTTGTATTAGTAAATTAACAAAGGCTAAAATAAGAAAGGCATACAACAGAAAATGTCACCTCTCAAAAATTATAAAAGTTGACCATTGTTATTTTTTGATTCAAAAATTAGACAGTAAAATGGAATGTACAAAGGTGGAACATTAAGTAACGAACAATTTTTCCCAATATGTATTATGTCTGATAGTTAAGTTCTTGCAACAGAAACTTGAACCAATTTGCAAAGATGATGTGCATGTTATTATCTTCAACTTATGAAGAGTAACAAAATGTTACTTGCTTTTTGTGGAAAAATAGGCAAAATTCAAGTGAAATACACAGGATAATGCAGGAAGTGTAGGTATAGGGAAGAATCTTTGCAGCATGTCAATATCTCCAGGATGAAGCTCACTCTGGCCTAACTTGACAATGTTAAAAAGGCCCAAAACATGTTTCTTTTTCTCAACAACTGTTAAAACCAGGAAGTTGAAATATTTACTACATATTCTTGGAAGCTTTTATAAACTTTTAAAATGAGGATTTTCCAGATATTTACCATTTGTTTAAATTTTGCCAAAAACAGCATTACTATGAAACCCCTATGTGAACATAGCCAAATATATGCAAGGAATTTATGGTAAAGTCTGTTTTTTTAACGTGTGTGCAGTTCCCACTCAAAGGGACCTCAAAGGACCTGACCTTTCCGCCCACTAATGACCGTCATAAATCTATCTCCACACTTCAGAAATGGAACACTGACGTTGGGGACCAATAGCAACCCCGATTTTCTGAAAATGACAGTTGCATGTCTACTCCGCGTGGAGTTTCAGTTGCCAAAGTTCCAACTTCCAGTTGTTCTGTTTCATTAGGTGCAAGACGGTGATGTTAAAATGTTGCAACCTTGTAGAGAGGACCGTCAGGAGGAGGGTCCAGTTGTAAAACGATTATGAGGGTTCCTCAAAGAAAGCGGTCGCCGTGCACTTGCGTTGAGTAAACAGACTTTAAAAAAAATTTCATTCTTCTCTTTATTATTGGAGCTGAGAAAAAAGTAGTTACTATGAAAAATTGTAGTTTTCAGAAAATGATACTTGAAGTGGGAAAATATTTTAAATCATGCCTTAATGCATTCCTGCACCGTAAGTTGGAATCTGTTTTCTCCTCTAGCTGGTACAGGTCCTCCGGCTTTCCCTTTGCTCCGAGTTGATTGCCTGGCTTTTCTGTTGATGACTTCTTAACATTTAAATCATATATTGCTAATAGCAAGAGCATTCCAGTATAACAAAGTTTTCAAATTTTTTCTGTCAATTTACAGTAATTTTTAAATATGTAGCATAGTTTTAAAGATAATTCAGGAAAAACTAAGTAATTTTATTTGAAGCAAAAGGTTAGAAACAATGATGTATTTAACATTTGAAAGTAATGAGTTGGTAATTCAAAAACAAACATCACTTAAATTATCCTTACTTGGACATGTTTCGGAGAATGTTTTGTCCCCATCGTCAGCAGTTATCCGACTGGTTGGATCCATGGTTTCTTGAAGTACAACCAGCTCACTTCAAGAAACCATGGATCCAACCAGTCAGATAACTGCTGACGATGGGGACAAAACGTTCTCCGAAACATGTCCAAGTAAGGATAATTTAAGTGATGTTTGTTTTTGAATTACCGACTCATTACTTTCAAAAACTAAGTAAGTTTACATATAATTTTAATTCTCAAATTTCAAAGAAAGAGAATAAATAAAAAAAATCAATTTTGAAAACGTTTTAATGGGTGAACATCAAAAAGCAAGCTGTATTAACAACAGAATATCACAGCTGCTGAGAATGGAATTTTGAGTGCTCTTGTCAAAGTGGCTTAGTATTTTTATAGTTCCAATGTGTAAGGACTATGATACAATGAAGCATAAAATTAATATAATTTTGAGTCAAACTAGTACTCAATGCTCCACTTATTGCTAGTATTTACCTAGAACGCATTTTGTTAGTATCTTCCTAACATCATCAGCTGTTGTCGACTCTCAGCTGTTGAGTCGACAACAGCTGATGATGTTAGGAAGATCCTAGCAATAAGTGGAATATTGATACTAGTTCAACTCAAAATTATATTGTGACTTTGTGGGTTCGTGAAATTAAAAGTCCAGGTTACAAACACCAAAAATTGCTCTTTATTTCCGTAGAAACACACTTTAGTCAACCTGACAGTAGCAGAATTACTCACATACACAGTACAACTTGCAAGATCAATGACCACAAACAGCTCACAGTTGTACGTGCATGCGAGTTCAATTAACAACTGTCCCCTTGCTGAGCTGCGGCTTCCTTATTTATAGCTTATTCACTATCCGGAATGTTCCCTAGAAGAAAGACGAACTCTCCAGAAATCCGTCTCCTTCCCCCCACCATTTTGGCGAGCTTTTATCTGCACTGCCCGGCTCTTTGAACTCGTCCCTCAAGCCACCATGCCTCAACAATGCATTTGCGACAATATTTATTTTTATAGTTCTTTGTATGACATCATGCTAGAAGTACCGAGTTTTCATAATGCACCTGCTGGTTGCTGAAGAACCTAACAGATGCCCAAAAAGGTGAGAGTGAATGCTAACATGCTTGGAACATTCCTAACATTACCCGGCAGAAGGACATGTTTTTCTGCAATATATCATGAGTAGTCATGAATCCTAGGTAGAATACAGTTAAAATACAATTAGTGCAGGTTAAAATGCTAACCATAGAACACATAGTTTTGCGATTAATTTTGACTTCACTGTTACTAAATTCCTCCAAACACATATAATAGAACACATATTGAACTCCGTGTCATCAGCTGCTGATTTGCACAGCTTGAAATGTTAGAAGACACGCTTTCTTCTGCACTTGTTTTGAATTACTTTTAAATTGTGTAAGCATTGAATTATTTAAGTAACTGAAACAGTTGCTGCTGGAAATTTTACTATGCGACAGCAAATATTTATGTACAATACTTATGAAGGAATAGATTCATGCTGCCATGTACATTGGAAATTTACAATTTCCCTGGTATTTGACCCCCTTAAAAGTTTAGTCAATAGATTTAAAGAAACATGTTCGCTAAACCTTAAAATTTGTAGGCCTAAATATAGGGTTCTAACAGAAGAAAAGCTGAATGATATTGGTGCATAACTTGAACCCTCTCCTAAAAAATATTTATGTTGTATAAGTACAAGAAGTAGTCATTTAAAAAAATACCTAAGTCCAACCACATACTAAACTCAAACTTCACCAAGTTACTGCAGTCTGAAAATTACAGCTGCATGAACAATAAAAGTTGTGAATTGCTGCTATTGGGATTTTACTTAATATCTATGAGGTATTATTGATCCACACTTTTAGTTTTTGCCGTATGATAAAGCGTGGCTTCATTCTTTTTTTATTTTTTTATTATAATGCTGTCGTTTTAAAAGCTATGGTTCTCAGTATCCAATTCTATACTGGGCACGAAGGACTTTAATTTTGCCCAGAGGCCTCTTTACAAGGCTTGAGGTACTTATGACCCTTAGATCTATGACACAGGACACCGGTTTTACTTCCCTTCCAAAGGAAGCCATGCTAAGAATTTGTTTGCAAAAAAAAAAAAAAAAAAAAAAAAAAAAACCATCGCCCTCCACCAGATCTGAACCCATGACCTCGGGAATCAGAGGCTAGCATGTTACCCCCAGATGAAAAATTCAATGCCATGGCCAGCATTTGAACCACATATCTCCTGGCTTCCATCCAGTCGGTCTTATCCATTGAGCTACCATGGCCAATGTGCCATGTAAAAACCTTTACACACTTTCCAATTTGAGTATGACTTCTTTGATTTCTATTTGATTTTGCTATAGATAAAATTTCCCAATCATCCCAATTTATTTGCTTTCTATGCTCATTGCTATTACAGATTTTATGACTGTGGTGGATAGCCTTGTTGTACAAAGGCTATACAAGATTCTAGTTAATTCAGCTATCATCTCTATATGTTTGATTGGAGATGATCGATCATATGCAACAAATTCAAAATCCCATTTATTCTTCTGGTTGATTTTGGTCTAGGATATTGGTTAGTCTGCTTGTTGATTCCTTTTACAAACACTTTATAAAGATTTGATGTCAGGCTTATCAGCTCTAAGTTGATAAAGTTATACCTATCACCTCTGACATGCAAAAATATCATTTTACTTGTTTCTGTTTCTGGCAAATAAGCACTAAGCATTACATTGCAAAACCATGACCAGCATTATTATAAATCAAAAATGAGCCTAATTTCAGCAGAATGGATTATTTAAAATCTCTGCCTTTTTTATCACTATCTATTTCACTCACATAGGCCAGATCCATATATTACAATTAGCTAATTTCCTGCTAAGAACTTAACACAGTGATCCAGTGAATATTTCTATTTTTGCAACACTTCAATGTTCTGCTCCTGCACTTCTGCCAAAATGTTTTTACCCAAGCAATTGTGGTCTTGCTCTCAAATAAGTAATAGCTCATTCTACTTTTTTTGTGTGTAATTTACATCCTCCAACATTCAGTCATATCGGACAATGAATGAAATGGGTGAAATGATGCTCAATGCGTCCAGGGTCCATGGAGCTTAGAGTTACCCGACATTCATCGTTCAGGATGAGGGAAAACCCCAGAAAAAACCTTATCCAAGTAACTCACCCTGACTGAGATTCGAACTCGGGACCTCTTGAACATGAGGCAGACATGCTACCATCTACGCTACTGAGGCAGGCTAGCTCATTCTACAATAATTGTGTACTCTCACATGAGATCAATAGAATTTCTTCTAATTTTCCCTCCACTAAAATATACTAAATATGTCCTAGCTGGCTACATCTCTCCAACTTATGTTCTTTCTTCTTTCCTCACAGTAGGGCATATAAAATACAATTTTTCACACTTATAACTAGCACACAAAAACATTACATCATTTATAGGAACATTTTTATTTTGAAAACTTTGTAAAACAGAAGGCTCTCATTTACTGACAGCCTTCTTATGATATACTCTATTGCAGTGCCATTAACCACTTACTATACGGTGTTTGACCAAGATGGCAATAGGACACACACAATTTTACATCAAAGTATCTTTAATTCCAAAAAAGCTGTGCCATAACAATTTATAGCAGTCTTAATATAAAAATGGAAATTAGCTGCAATTTGTGAATTCCTTGCTTTAGGTAAACATTCAGTATTGCTTGCAAAATACACTTTGAGTGCCTTATGTTGTGTTAAGTTGTACTTTCAACATGTTTTAATAGCTTTCTTTACTACTGTTTAGTTATTCAACTATATTTTAAGCATAAACTCCTCTTAATATGCCTAAAGATACAGAAATTATAGTCTAACAGTGAATCAATAATCACTTTATTGGAAACAAAGGAAAATCTTGCATGTTTTATGTGTAATGCTGCTAAGTCTGTACCAAAAATAATGTAAAATGATGTTTTTGACTGATCAAACTTAAATAATGAATTTCCTATGAACTCTGAACTAAGAAAATACTTAGTGAAAGACCTAAAAACTAAATTAGCATTGCAACAATATGTGTTTACATGGCCAGTTCAACAAATGCATATTAACTTCCTGTTATAACTTTAGCTGTTACATCCCAGCTTTACAGAAAAAAGCTTTCAGTTTCTGGAAACCTACCTCTGTGATATGGATTCCAAGATTTGGTTGGGGTGAATAATCTGGATAAGCTTTTTCTTCCAAGATTAATCCTCAGAGGATGACTGTGACTAACTCTTATAATTCAGGGACCCCGGCCCATTGATTTCATTCACTTTAATATTGCCCACGCAGTTGAGGAGGATGGAGTAAATGTGTCAATATTAAATGCTGCTGAATCTCTGCTCAAGTATCACAAACATAAATTTACACCTATCTTACATCAAAGGATTTCAGATGTCTCACCAAACTGTTGCTATGCAATATGAAGAGATTGCTAATAATACTTAATTTCCATTACCTCCATGTTTTCAATCTTATGAATATTTTTCATTATTCAAAGCTTATTGTCATAACAACAGATCGGGTACAGTATAGGAGTGAAAAAATAATTGATTTTGCTCTCTTTGCTCTATGGATAAATGATTTTCATTTTTACTAAAATTAGGCAAGTGAGTCAACCTTGTATATACTTTTCTCCACTTACAAGTTTTTTATGAAGACTAGTTTCTGGGGACTTCTTCCCTATCGTCAGTTCCGTGGTTGACTGATGATGCATCCGGTGTCTGCATCTGGCTTGGTGTTGTGCTGCCATCTAACGTCCTGGTAAGTTTGATGGCAGCACAACACCAAGCCAGATGCAGACACCGGATGCATCATCAGTCAACCACAGAACTGACGATAGGGGAGAAGTCCCCAGAAACTAGTCTTCATAAAAAACTTGTAAGTGGAGAAAAGTATATACAAGGTTGACTCACTTGCCTTATTTTAGTAACAATGGCACTCCACTTTCTGAAATACTTCTTTTTATTCTATATATGATTTCCATTTTGTTTCTTATCACTATAAAATCCATACTGTAAAAATTTTAAGCTCAATCATATTGAAAATTGTAATTCTGTGTCAAATTATAAAACATCAATTGTTCAATGTTAAGTACCTTTTATCAGATTCTATATGGTGATGTAATTCTTCATGTTGACAGATTTAATAGGCAGAAACAGCCACATTTATGCTATCTATTGAATGAGAAAAGACTTCAAGAAATCATCTTCCGGGTAATATTATTACAAACTCGGTAGGTATCCAGTTAATAAATATTAGGTTCCTTTAGAGATATTAAAATTACTTAAAATGTTAAACTGCAAAGAAAAGATTGTTAATATTTCTGGTATTGCATTTATTGTTAATGCACTTGAAAAGAAATTAAACTGATGGTCAATTTAAATAGCAGCTCCCTTTCACACATTCCAAATCTGTAATTTATGGCAGAAAAGTAAATGGCAGTATACAGCCTCAGATTCCAGGTTTGCATCCCATGTGCCAATCACTCTAACTGAGGTTTTTTCACAGTTTTTCTCAGACATAAATAAAAATATTGGATTAGATATTTAATACAATGACCCCAAGTTGCTCTTAAGTCTAAAACAATAGTACGAAAGAAAAATAGATGATGATAGTGAATCTTTTGTGATCTATCCACTGACAGCAGGTAGACTGAATGTAGGCAGATGTAAAAGTACAGTTAATCACTATGCACTAAATCTGTATGAACACAGGTCGAAACTTCCATCTGCTTGCTACAAAAGAGGTACAATTACTGTGAACATGTCTCTGTGGATGCATGCATGGCATCGATCCAAGAGCTATCTCCTAACACAACTATCACGATGAGATTAAGTAGTTACAGCAACGTAAAATAGAGAGGGTAAGAGGAACCAAGCGTTGATTTTGTCAAGCACTCTGAAATATTTGGTAATAGGTTTAGCCAGTTTTCAATACTTGGATCAGTGATATTTGTCAATAAACCTTTTGCTGCAGCTGATGTTTGTTAGCTTATAGATAGAATGTATGTCAAACCATTACAAATTTAATCTTGAATTCATCAAGTCATTCGTTGACCTTTTCTGAAATCCTCCTATGAATTACGTGGCAATTTTTTACTCTCGTGGACAGTAAAATATATTCCACTATTTGAATTGCTGCTTTGAAAATGTACTCTTGTTTTGGTTTAATACATCTTTGTGGAGTTACATTTTTAATCATGAGCATAATGAGAAAGACATACCAAACCTGCTTGACAGACTCACACTTGGATGATGTTTTAAGAGCAGTTACCCACAGATTTTCAAATTGCAGTGAGCATACACTGTCAAATTTCTTATTAATTATCTGAGTAAACATAATTTCTAATTCAATAAACTATAGTAATATTATTGACTAAATTTCAATTATCTTTTATATTACGTATAACAACAGTACTAGTTTTGCAAACGTAACATTTGTGTCATCAACCAAGTTACTTATTTCTGTTATCGTTATTACCATTGATCATATAATGTAATGATTTAGTCACTAGCTATTATTATAGTTGTAAGACTTGATGCTTTTGTGGCAAGCGTCATTCATTAAGGCTTTGCGGCTGATCAACTGCGTCAAATTTATAAAAGACAAGCTTTCGGCCATTTTGCACTCCATGGCCTTCTTCAGGAACTCAGGAACTTAGTTCCGAAAGCTCAACTTCTATAAATTTGACGCAGCTGATCACCTGTGAAGCCTTAATCAAAATTATTATATTTGCTGCACTGTTAATAGCATCAAATTTTTACTTTTGGTTTCAAATATAAAAATACCAAATGTATTTTGTAAAATAACTTCACTTATCTTGATTTTTTGTTATATTTTCCAAATGTTTTTGTAATTCTTTAATTGTATTGTCAAATTTGTGAGAAGAGAATAAAATCAAAAAGACTGAACCAAATGTTTATGCTTATCTTAAATGCACATTTCCTATTATTAATGGTACTGTTAGCTTTGCTAACTTTGTTTATAGGTTATTATGATTAATGAAAATAAAACACCCTTCTTGTATAAATCAACTGATAGTATATGCAATTCAGGGTCATTGAAACAGGTTGCAGCAATTTCACAAAGTCATATCTTCTGTTGTAATTGTGATAAATTAATAACTTGACTTGCCAACTAATTGGGAAATCATCAAGGCCTTTTTAGATGTGACAATACCCCATCCATGACCCTCAACCCATACGCAGAACGAGTGTGGTTGCGCACACTGTTTTAGTAGAGAGTGCAATTGCAATGGCAACAGTTCAGCAGAAAGCACAATGTGTGTTGTGGTTAGCAGAATTTAAATCTGTTCAGCACACTTTCCAACATGTTTATGGTGGTGATCACCCTCATGCTAACAGTATTAGATGGTGGTATGAACAGTATCAGGAAATTGGTAGCATTGACTTGCAGAAGTCCACTAGATGCCCAAGGAGTGATGAAATAGTGGAGTGTATACAGCAGAGTTGTTTTCGAAGTCCAAAACAATCAACTGTGAAGTGAAGTGTACCTAAGTCAACATTCAAAGTGTGTTACAAAAGCACTTACATTTTCACACTTACAAATGACATGCTTAACAAAACTGATGATGGCGAAAGTTTTCTAAAAAGTGGAATCTTCACAGATGAAGATATACTCCATATCAATTGTTGTGTCAACTGGCATAATTGTAGAATTTGGAGATCTGAACCACCCAATGAAATCTTTTAGTATGACAGAGGTTCTCCAAAAGTTAACATGTGGTGCGCTGTTGGGCCAAAATCGATTATCAGTTGATGTTTACAGAGTAACCAATGGAGCACACATAGAAACATTCTAAGGTACAAAGAAAAACTTTCTGAGTTGACGAGATGAACAAAAAAATACTTTGATAGAGTCAACATGAAAAATTCAATGCCATGGCTGGAATTTGAGCCACGGATCTCCTGGTTTCCATCCAGTCACTCCATCCCATTGAGCTACCATGGCCAACTTGCTGTCACAACATTAAATTCTCCATTTGACTCGTATATTTCCCCAGTAGACCACTAGGGGCTCTCACATTCGAGATACACCTTTTGTGGCAACTTACTATCGTAAGCCATGGCATTGAATTTTTCGGGTTGACTCTATCTATCAAAGACCTTAGCCTACATACGGCTAGTGTAAAGAAATGATTAATTTCCATCATATAACTAAACAAATACTTGTTTAATATCTCAAATACTTAATCAGCTAGGATTTTTTTTAAATAACTGCAACCTTTTGCGATGACCCTGTATAATATATTATCATGTTGCAAAAATTTGTGTTGCTTTACTATCAATAGCTTCAATTTTTAATATTGTAATTTCATGTATTTGTTAAGTGAAAATGTTTTACAATAATCTTCATTATTCATTTGTAGAATAGATGGCAGAAGTTTTGAAGCAGTGGAGCTGTAATCTAGCCTAACTATAAATGAATATTGGACAGCCCTATTCTAGGGTCTTTGAAACAACTAAGTCATTGGTTGAGAGTCCTTTACCAATCAGATGTTAAGTGATGCATAGCAGTCCTTAACATACTACAGCCAATTGTAATGTTCATGGTATTATTCTTTAGTAGTTCTTAATGGCATTCATTTGTGCAGCTAACTTCAAGTGAGAATGAACAATAGCTTCTCATCTGTGGATAGCCTGAAAAATACAACTGAGACTAACTCTTCAATAATGTACTTCAACAGGCATCAACTAGCCCACTAGACACAATACCAACATTGGACAGGTATTCAAATGAAGCAGGCATAATCCAAATACAAACATTCTGTGCAGGGGATTATTCCAAAAGTTTAACACACACACTCATATGCACCATTATGAGCACCTTCAGAAGTTGATTAAAATGTTCTGTTTATTTAGAATACTTTAATTTCTACCTCATTCTTATCTTTTGCAATTCATACTGCCAAAGTCCTCTTGCATGTTTCCGAGACATAATACATAAATAAAGCATATCTGGAAATGGGTTTATTAATTAACAAAATATGATCATATGATACCCATCTATTACATTGAGCCTTGTAACACATAACTATATACTGTATGTTATGTTCAATGTTCATTGCATCATTTAAATGCTTGAATGAGGGTAATAATTTGCATCTTGAGGCGGTAATCGGTGGATATAAAGGATCCTACACTGAAAGACCGATTTTGCTCCGGGCTAGCGAACCTCGTTTGTCAGTATGGGCGAGCGACTCGTTTCAGGGTTCAGCGATCAAATTGACTCTGCTTCCTTGAATTTTCCCACCAGTTTATTTATATAACATTTAGATCACAGCTTTGTCCTCCAAACAACTTGCTCGTTATCACTTTACCTTCCCCGAAACGATTCACGATGAAGTCTCGCGCCTTTACTCGATTCTCAGCGTCCTTTCCTACCGCAGACTATCTATGCACGCCCCTTTCCTATTTCCATGACTATTCCGCCCGTATCACGTGACGCGTAACCATTTTTATTGGAGGTTCGTTTTCCTCATTTTTACTCTTACTGGACTCTCACCCCCACCTATATCTGTCCCTCCGGGTTGACCTTCGGGGTCATGGGAAGAAATGTTCAGACTTCTTCTCAGATTCCTTAGGGGAGTGTTTTCTTCCTCAATGCCTAGACACATTCTTTAGTTAATGTAGTTTTTGTTCCCCCAACTGCGGTTTCTGTCTCAATCTCTGGAAAATTCTGCTATACTCTTAAGTACTATAGCCTACAAAGGCATTAAACAATATTTAAAGATTTAATAATAGTCATTTTAAAGCCTACTTATAGTTAAATTGTTTTATGTGTTTCTGTTACTTCCTGCAGAGCTCTTGGTTTTAACTACTAAGATCAAAATAGAAGTGGAAGTTCTGAGGATAGAATCTATAATATACCTACATTTAGTTCTGAAATGATCTTGGCTAAAATAATCAGCAATAATTATTATTCACAGACATTGTTTCTTTTATTTATTTACATGTATCAATTTAATATAGCTTCTATAAGATACAGTTTTACTCTAACCTTTCTCAGTCTTAACTCCAAGCGTTTACAATTCAGATTCTAAGGAAACTATGCAGGAAGGCATACACTGAAATTCTTGCTTAGTTCTATATACAACATTGCTATCAGATTAAAACAGTACAATTTGAAATCTGATGTGCACTAAACAATGCTTTCAGAATGAACTATTTAAATAGTTGTTTTTCATGTGGAAATGGAAAGTATTAAAAACCAATTACAATTAAATATTTCAAAACAACTCAATTTAGTTTAACTTAAATTTGTCCACAATTTGCATAGTTTCCAATAAAATTTACAATAAACAAAAACGTTAAAAAGTGTAAGTGTATTCACACTAAGTGTTTTATTAGTTAAACGGTGAACACACAACACATAAGTATCATGTGGGTGCTGAAAGAAAACCTTCCTAAGCTTGCAAGTAAATGTGAAAAATGTACCTTCCAACATTAGACCCTCAGCTTAACTCTAAAATTTCATGATTTATTCACAAGGCTCTTCTTTTGGTTTATGCTTGGATGGCTTCTCTATTACCAACTTCTCTGTTTCATAAAGCTGGCAAATCACAGTCTGAAAGAAGAGAAACAGTTTTAGAAATCTCTAAAATCAAAGGAGAAATAAAATAAGCCAAACTTTATCTTTTCTTGAAAAAAAGTACATGGATTCAACAGTATGTTCATTAAAGGGAGACATTGGACTGAGAATGCAACAAAGATATAGACTACACAATTGCAAAAAGTGCAATGTGAAGTAAATCTAAATCGCAATCCTAAGATACAATCTGATGTATTACATTCACATTACTTTCTCTACCTTCTAATGTTTATTATTGGGTATAGTGAAAGTTTATTTTTGTATCTACATCTTAATCCAGATAACCCTGTGCTATATTACATATTTCATTATACTCAGCAGGAATCAAGAAGGTGAGTGTTGGTTGCTAACCCCATGTGGACGGTTTTAAATGAACAGGATGAGGATGGATGCATCATAGCAGTTCTAGTAATGACAAGAAGGACCAATTACAGCTAAGATATTTCCATAGCAATAGTTGACACAAAAACCTTGTTGCCAATATGGTAACACATATCAGCATGTGCCTGACCAACAAACCAACAGTATCATAAACTGCATTCTTCTGCTGCCGCTGTAAAATATATCTTCCTTTAAGGCCAAGCTTGCAATATTTGCCTCAGATGTACCATCAGACTATCTGTGTACTGGTGAGTTCATTTACATCATTCTATTTATATGGTTATTCACCTCATGTTTATATGTGAGAGTTCATGTATTTGAGCATTGGTTGTAAGCTTTGTTTTAATGGTTTTAGTAAAGACTATAAATAAACAATTGAAAAATTTTTATATAAAAAAATGTTAATAATATTTGTACCCTTAAAAAAATAAAAGATGATTATAATTTTAAAAAAAATTCTTACCATCCTTTAGTTAATAAACATTTTCACAAAAGTTTTAAAGAGTTTGGTATAACTTTGGTTCCTCAAAATAAATATAGTATTAGAAATTTATTGCATTTATCTAAAAAAGATATAATTCCTAATAAAAAAAATCTGTTTATCAAATTATTTATCAAATTGTTTGTTATCAAATTAATTGTTTTGATCATGATAAAGTTTATATTGGAAAGACAAAACGTAATTTAGAATGAACGAACATTTTCATAACATTAATAATACTGATAAATCGAACGTATCAGATCATTTTTGGTCATTTAACCATGAAATAAATCCAGGAGTTAAATTATTAAAACAATTAAATGGTACGATAGATTTAATAGTTTGGGAAAAGATATTTTAAAAAACAACCATCGCATAGTGAATTTTGAAATACCGGCAGTCGATTCTGTTTTTAAATTTGTTTCATTTTCAGATTTTGGTAGTACTAACGAATATTAATATCTAGCGTTTGTAATGATGACGACAGTTTTATTGGTTCCGGCTGACGATGTGGAAGAATTTCCATGAAATGGCGATCCCAAACAATTTATAAGAAAAGTGTTATCATTTCTTATAGCTTTTTTTTTTTTTTTTAATGAGAAGTGATTTATCTGTTTCAAAATATACTCAATAATTCCAAAAGTACACTTAAAAGTTTGCTTCATTAAACATAAGTAACAATTATTTGGCTATAAAACAATTCAGTATGAGAAAATCTTAGATGCTATATTTCAATATGCTAAATAAAATAGAATAAAACAGCAGTAGATTAAATAAATGGTCAGTAGGCCAGATGTGTAATCATATATATGGCTGCTACTGGGATTATCTTGTTTCATCCCTAATCTTATCATTTCTTATAAGATAAATGAAAGTTTTAAGTACAAATTGTTATATTTGTATATATTTGTTTGCTTCTATGTTAATGGCTTCATATTTTACGTATTTATTAGTGTAATGTAATCTACCAATTGTGTATTATATTCTCCCAAAGTTGCACGTGTGTCCTATTATTGGTTCAAAAGTTATGGCCTATTGAAATGGTTCAGGTTTATATGGATCGCACTGTAATAGCAAACACAAACATAAGTTTATCTAATCTGAAATTTGCATTTAAAATTTCCCCTGAAAATGAGAGTTTCTGGCATCTATTTGGCATGACCACTCAAGCATGTTTAGTGATTTTAAGAAAATATGTGCAGTAATGATAAAGGCTTGCTAGGAGCTTTATTCTTAACCAAGCAAATGCAAATAAGCATTGTTGCAGGCCTTCACATATAAAAATGATTTAAGAGGTGAACGCAGTCATCTATTATGAGCATACACACACCTAGGTAGTATACCAGGACACAATATTCCCAATAGGTTTACTGAGCTGTATGCTAAAACATGATTCACTACAGATAGTCCAAAAATGGTGTCAGTTGTATGATGAAGGATGAACTTTTTTTTTTTCAATTAGCGTCCTCCAATGTAGGTCATTCCATACAATGAATGAAATGGGTGAAATGATGCTCAAGTAAGTCCAGAGTCCACTGAGCTTAGAATTAACTGACATTCATCTTTCAGGATATGAAAAACCCTTGAACAAATTTTATTTAGATAACTTACTCTGAGCTTCAAACTTGGGATCTCTTGAATGTGAGGCATACAAGCTGCCTCCACACTAACGAGACAGGCACCTCATCCTCTTTCTGATGTCAACAAAACTCTAACATGCTTCCTGTGATTGCTTACTTTAATTATGTGTGCCTTTTCATATTTAAGCAACTATTATGGCCTTTTGGGTGGGAGGGGGGATGAGAACTTAATCAAGTGTTTGCTTAGCTTACAGATGGCTATTTATTAATATTATTTCTTAATGCCATGTAATTCTTGTGCTCTGAGCAATAAGCCATTGTTGATAACATGTTTGTAGAACTTCATAATATGTCAATAGTTGCATTATTTCAAGTAATAATAAAATAGTGGCTACTTATTGCAATAAAGTGTAAGGTAAATGACAAACTACAAAACAAAAATAAAAAAGGTATTGCTTTATAACTGGGAAATCAACCACCTTATTCAAATACAAAGCTTTATTTTCTACTTCCCATTTAGATGAATACGCAATGAAAATAACACAGAAGGGACTCCATAATAATTCCAAATCAGCATGTGAGTTAAAAATATTTAAGAAAGAAACAACTTAAAACTATTAACAGTCTCACTCCAACTATCCAACGCTATCCTACCAACCTATTCTACACACGACTAGTGTGGAAGAATAATTAATTTTCTACTGTTTAAAGTGTTTGCTATAAAACAAAAATGTGTAATGGCCCAAAAAATAAGCCACTCTTGCATGGAAAGGGGAACAATGAAAAGAAAAATGCTCATATATGAATTGAGGAAAGAAAAACTTTTATAAACATTTATTTTCTTTTACTTGCATGTACATAAACATTTTCTTAGCATTTGGTACATCACATTAAAACCAAACATATTCATCCAGTCCATATTTTCTTCTAGCATCTCTTCTGATGTGTCTGACTCTACGTTTCCACAATTTAGCCTACACACGGCCAGTGTGAAAGAACAATTAATTTCCATTAATTGACCTAATAGTGGTTAACTATAAAGCCTGGGCCTTAAAGTACTTATATGTTGTAAGTCGCCATTAAGGTAGTTGTCTCATGTGTTTGAGAACTCCTAAGTGGTTTACTGGGAAAGGTACGAGTCAGTTGGAGAATTTTATGTCATATCAGCACATTGGCCATAGTAGCTCAATGGTTAGAGCAGCTGGACGGAGACCTGAAGATCCATGGTTCAAATCCCGGCCATGGCATTGAATTTTTCAGTCTGACTCTATGTTTCCACAATTTAGCCTACACACGGCCAGTGTGAAAGAACAATTAATTTCTATATATCGAGATTTAACTGTATTGGAAAGTGAAGCAGATGTGTAAAAAATACGACTCATCTAAAATTTAATAATTAATTTCTACTTACAGCATAGTAAGTCACCACAAAAAGGTGTGTATATCATTGTATATGAGAACCCCTAGTGGTTTAACAGGAAACACACAAGTCAGTTGGTGGTATCATGTCGGCCATAGTAGCTCAATGATTAAGAGCAGATGTTTGGTGCACATAGTTTATATACAGGAGGCATCAAATTTTCACATGCATAGAAGTATCAGTGGAGTGATTGTTACCTTGTGAGGTAGTCTATCATAATGTGAGCTTTATAGTGATTACCATGCAATATATTAAGGTACTCACATACTGATTGCTTTTTATGTTAATGTTCTATTGAATTCCTACACGGTTAACCTCTGCAATTTTTTATTTTATATTTATGCAAAGATCAGAAGCAGATCAACTTCCCATGAATTACACTTTCACCGTCTTCCAAAATCAATGTTAGAAATGCGCTACTAATTAAATTACTTATTTTATTCCTATTACTTAAATAAAGAAAACTCTACAACACACATATGAGCACTCATGCACTCAACTGTGCAGACTTCTCTTTTAATCGTCAGCTATACTATTACAATAAAATAGAATTATTTGCTACAAAGTTAACTTTTCTTTTTAAGAAAAGTGAGGAACTCTTCACAGATTCTGATAAGTTTGTCACCAATAATTATCTGTTTTTGTAACATACGAGGGGGCACCCAAAAGAAACCAGACTCCAAGGGCACTGCCACTCGTAGACGTAGTGCAGGATTCTCACGCTAGATGGTGTTAGTAGAGAACTTCATGAAACAGCTGTGTAGACAGCGTCAGTGTAGAGCTGAACGTGCAAGTGTGGTGTTGTGTTTCTCTGACTGTTGGCGAGTTATCTCTGCGAAGTCGTTATGGCAACTTTAAAAGAACAAAGAGTGTGTGTGTAATTTTGTTTCCTGCTTAAAAAAACTGCAACGGAGACACACCAAATGCTTCAGGAGGCTTTCCAGGAGGACGCTATGAGCCGTACACAGGTTTTCGAGTGGTTTGGGCGCTTTAAACATGGTGAGATGTGTGTTGAAGACCAAGCTTGTTCTGGACGCCCTTCAACATCGCGAAATGAGGAGAACATTGAAAAGGTCCACCAAAAGATCAACGAGGATCATTGCCAAATGATCGACCAAATATCAGCAGCGACAGGAATCAGTTGGAGCTTGCCAGCAGATTTTGAGGGAGGATTTACACATGAGACATATTGGTGCTAAATTTGTTCTGCGCCTTCTCACACAGGAGCACAAAACCATCCGCATGAATGTGTTTCAGGACTTGAAAAAAGAGATTGCACGTGATCCAAACTTCTTGAACAAAGTCATTACAGGGGATGAGGGTTGGTGTTACGGGTATGACCCAGAAACCAAGCAACCGTCAAGCCAGTGAAGGACTCCCAACTCGCCCAGACCAAAAAAGCAAGGCAAGTGAGGTCAAATGTGAAGACGATGATCTTTGTCTTTTTTTATGTTTGTTTAATTGTGCATTGGGAATTCATACCTCCTGGCCAGACTGTTAACCAGCACTTTTACTTGGATGTTCTAAGGCGTCTGCAAGAGGATGTGAGGAGGAAACGCCCAGAAATTTGGCGATCAGGTGACTGGTTTTTGCATCACGACAACGCTCCAGCACACACCGCCTTATGAGTGACCCACTATTTGGCATCTCAGAGGTGGTCTGTCATTCCCCACACTCCGTATTCGCCAGACCTAGCCTTGTGCGACTTTTTCCTATTTCCACGAATGAAAAAAAAATAGCTAAAAGGGGAACGTTAAGATGATGTGAAGGTGGTAAAAACAGCTTTGCAAAGGGCACTGGACAATATCAAACTTGAAGAGTTCCAAACTTGCTTCCAACAGTAGGAAAAGAGACTTGACAAGTGCATCGCATGTAATGGAGAGTATTTTGAAGGTGACTGAAGTAATTTTGTAAAAAGGTTCATCAATAAAGTTCTTATGACAACAATCTAGTTTGTTTTGTAGCATCTGTTTTTACATACTATCAGCTACTGTCCGGCCGCTGTATCTACGGCTCTGACATTTAGTGGCTGCACGAGGTGGAGGGGGAAGGTTACTGGTACCAACATATAATAATGAGTAATTGAAAACATATCGTCAGAATTATCTTTATAATGAGAGTATAGGAATCTATTAGCTTCAAAACATTGAAATACAACTTGTAATTTCATTATCATGCAAGATATTCTTTACAACATCACTCTATTCAAATATTTCGTTCACACCTTTCACGCACACCAACTGCTTCTGTTGGTGATACTGGGAGTCTGTACATCCGGTGTCGTGGTCAGGAAGCTAAAACTGTCTGCTAGCGCCAATCAGCGTTGTCGCTGGTAGGCGTGGCTCCCGAACCCAACACCGTGTTGCCAGCTTAAATTTGTTTGAGCCACGTGGCCTAATAGCGGCTTGCGCTGGTGAACTTTCTTTAGTATAATTTTCGTGCGTGAACTCCGATGTTTAGTGTTCGTAAGTCCTATTATTATCGCTATTATAATATGGCTACTGGTTCGTGGAATATGCAAATACATGAAATATTTAAAATACGCATTGTTCCTCTGCTTGAAATTCCCGCTCAAGAACTGGCAACAGCCTGCTTCCCCCTCTCGAGAAATGTCAGAGCCGCAGATAGAACGGCCGAGGTATAGACTTAACAATGCAGGCAATATTATTAGAAAACAATTTTAAATTGTTGTTTGCTAATGCTCTGGGTTTTAGGATTCATTCATTGGCTTCATCCATCTAGTTAGTCAAGTTTAAATATCTCCTACTTTTGCAACTGCTCCAAACAGTAGCAAATTTCTTTATCCATAACAGTGTCTGTTTCCTTGCAAAGGGTACCCTAAGGTGAAATGTATATATTTATTTTATAAAAGTGTGCGGCTAAGCACTCATGACTGGTATTTAAGAGAAGTACTGCTACTGATTTTCATTGTGGGTAAGCAGGTATACATTTCTTGTCTTCAAATATGATATCCCACTTTTTTAATCTGTATTTACAGTCTTAAACTATTCTTCTTAAAAAATATTTTATTATTAATTTATAATTTGGCAGTGTAAAAAGGATAAATAATACATTTTTAATTTTTTTCTATCTATTCTCACTGGGATCCTTTAATGAATAGAGAATATTTCATTTATTGTACATTACTTGATTTGTTATTGCTTATACAAGGTTTTGAATGACAGATCATGATTGTATTGCGGAATTTATTAAGATAGTTAAAAAGTAGCTTTAGGCTGGAACTAATGGCAGCTAACAATCAAAATTTTCTGTAATTGGGCCTCTGATTAATATAAACTGAGTTTCCAATGTATTCCAGTGTCAGCATTCCTAATTTTTTCCAAATGAGATCCATATGCGTAAATATGTAACCATTATAGATCGGGGTAGTATAAAAATTGTCGCTAGTGTTAATAATTTTAGTTGTGCTGTATCATCTGGCATAAATTTCTATTTGAGAGAGGGGGCATACTGGAAGCAGTATTTTTTCAATTTAATGTATATTACTTGCTGTATATTACTTACTTTTTGCACGTATTTTTCTTGGTTTCGAGATTTCTTTTGATTTTATTGCATATGTTCCAGTAAGTATGAAAAAGGAGCCCTTGTAATTTTTCACATAAAATTAATACTTATTTTTCTCTTTCATGATAAATGGAAGGGTTATCATTGGTGAGTGTATTACAGTGATTTATGCAGTTTTAGTTCCTCTAGCAATTACTCTTATAACTTAACTTTGCACCATATCAGTTTCATTTAGGTTTGTTCTGGTAGCTCTCACCTCACCTGCATATTGCAATACTCATTTTATACAACATGTGATAGTGCCCTAAACATTAATGGTGGTCCACCCAAAACAGTGAGGACACCAGAAAATGCTGCTCGAGTGAGACAAGCTGTTGAACCCAGTCCATGTCATTCAGCTTGTAAAGAATCAAGAGTATTGGGCATTTCTTGAAGCTCCTTTGGACATGTATTATGTGAACTTAAGCTTCACCCGTACAAAATGCAGGAGATCCAAAAACTTTGACCTCAAGAACTAACTTCTGCTATATCATGCTAAACATGGTAGGGAAAATCCAAATGTTTGGAGAACATTGTTCATGGTTATGAAGCTCACTTCCATTTAAATCTTCTGTTAATAAACAGAACATGAGGTGCTGGGCAGTTAATAATGCCAAAGAAATCATTGAAAAATCATTGCTTTCTCACTACTGCAAGCAAAGAGAGGAATTTTATGGCCAACACAACTACAATGTCCAGCTTTTAAAATATGTGACTCTTTTCCGTGTAAGTAAATTTAAACAAGCAATGTAGCTATTTTTGCAAGGTTTATCTCAATTAAAATAAAAAGAGCAAAATAAATGTTTATACCAATAATTTGTAGTCGCTGATATCTAATAAAGGATGGAAAAGATCATGTGAATGTAGTATACACAGTGTTCATTTTTATCTGTGATTTACCGCGCAAAATTTAACATCATCAACAGCATTGCTGATGGAGAGTTTATATATAATTCCCCTAGCCGCTTGACATATTTGATGTGCTGACAGCAGTTTTGAGGCCTCACTCCAATGGCAGGTAAATATACTATTTGAGAGATGGGTCTTGCCAATGTAATATAAAGGTGCATAATTTTGCCTGGTACGTAGATACAATAACTGTTATATAAAATTATTTGTGGTTGGTTTATTGACAATAACTGTTGTAGTTTGTTTTAATGAATGTGAACACTATGACAGATAAATACAAACAATATCTTGCAACTGTCGTGTTTTAAGTAGCATTAAAGTAACCGTTTTTTAGGTGGACACAAATTTTTTGCTTGTAATGGTGGTTACATCACCCACTCACTTAAACCTCCAGTTTGTCTAGAAGGCCACAGTCTTTGGTTAATGGGTCCATTGGACCTGGCCAGGAGGAGTTTTGAAGTCCATCAACTTTTCTCACCAGCACCAATTATGGAACATTGTATACTATGACAGGCCAGCATAAGAGATGAAATAACATTTCCTTTATTTCTGGAATTGCTGGAAATGAATGTGCTGATTTTCTTGCCAAAAAAGGTGCACATTTAATTCAGAACAAAAATAAACTTATCCTTTACATCCATAAAAAGACTAATTAAAAACAACCATAAAAACAAATAAAGTCAATCAATATCTAACAAAGCCAAAGATAAAAATTGGAACATTTTAATTAAACACCCAGAATTTATTACAGAAATCCCACGTAAAGCTGCAGTAGCAAAATTTAGATTACTTACAGAACATGATTATTTGGCCAAACAGTTACATAGAATAGGAATTTATATAAGTCCAAATTGTCCTCTGTGCTACAAAGAAGAGGAAATGACTGAAGAACATCTTCTAACCTGGATCCACTACACAGAAATATTGGAGAGCTAATGGATTTATTGCCAAAGCCTAGTATTTAAAAACAACATTCTTGCAATTTGGTGTTTCTTTGTGAAGAACTTAATATAATTTAATAAAGGAATGGAATATTAATAACAGTATTAGTTTCAAAACATTTTAGTAAAGAAACAGATTTTTTTGCCCTTTCAACAGTGCACATTGATATGGTCCCTGTTAGGCATTCCTCTATTGGATTATCCTCTATCTAGGCATCAGCATAACAGCAAAAGTCATATTAAATGCATAATTAAGGGCGGATAGATACCACAACATGAATTAAGCTAAACTATAACAAATATAAAGGATAATGATTTAATATACAGGTGCAGAAACTAAACAGACAATCCCAATACATATATTTTATTGCAAGCACGTGAACCCAACGTGTAAAGAGAGCCAGGAAAATGAACACTTACCCTCACAGGAATTCTCCTTGTGTTGAGCTGACAAAGGGGCATTGTTCAAGAATCGCCCCAGGGTAGACCCAAGCGACGAGTCGCCTGCCGATGCATTGGTCTGCACATGATACGTGATGAGAGAATAGACACCGGGGATTTAAGCTACACTTTTACAAACGTGCTTCTGCATTAATTACCTAGACCGTAGGGAAGAGAAAGTTGCATGAAATACATGCCTCAGAAACTCGAAATTGCGACGAAATTTAAGAGTAGGGATGGCACACAACCTATAAGGAATGAGTAACAGGTCACATGACCTCTAAAGTGTCCAAAATTCGGCGAAAGGAAGGGGAAATTTGTGCAATGGCGACGTTTGATGTTTGCTAGAAAAAACACTCTGTATTGGAAAGTGGAGGGGGCAACAAGTACTGAAAGTTCATCAAAGTCTGTGTTCACGAATGGATGGAAACACACATATTATGTGGTTATCGAACATTCTGTGTTAGCGAGTGAGAGAAACAGCACACATTACATCATCATTAAGATTTCACCAACCTCTGTTGTACAATCCTCCAGAAATACTCTAGTGTGCGAAACGACAATGCGTACACGACTTCATACATCACTCGGCGCATCCTAGAAATTTACAAGTTCACTCGCGACTGTGATTCAAACTAGCCGTCATGTCACGCGCACAGCAACGGGCAAATCCTCAGTCTCGCACCTAATGTGCGAGTTACATTTACACTACAGTGACGAGTGGAGAGGGCGACTTATACAAATAAACCTGCCATTCAACGGTCGTGGTGTCTTCTACATGATAATACCCATACACTGTCATGACGCTCCCACTCCCTGAAACCCAAAGGAGAGAATCTATGCAGACCTACCCTGAGAAAAACCCCGACCTGTTGTAAACCTCCCATCCGTAGCCCTCACCTGTCATATATCCTATCATATGAGGTGTTGAGTTCTGGGAGGGCTCAACGAGGTGCTTGACAGGCAAGTACCGCCTCGTCATATCGAATGAATGAATGAACAGATGAATGAATGAATGAACGAAAGAATGAAATGGGTGATATGATACTCAAGTGAGTCCAAGGTCCCTAGAGCTCAGTTACCCGACATTTATCTTCGTAGGATAA
>CM060958.1:119289597-119364597 GCA_030765055.1 Mantis religiosa
AGTTCGCTGAAAGGTGTGATTTTTTAAATGGTTTTTAAATACATTATACAGTCAAAATCAAGTTCAATTGGACACATTATGTGTAGAAATTTCATTTACTAGAATAGTACTCTAGCATTCCCCACTAGAATATCAGAACACTCACCATTTTCACCTCTATGCTTTACAACTTAATAAGACATTACTAATAGTCAGTAAAATGGAGGACTTTATGAAATAAATCCTGCTATGTACATCTGTTATTTCACAACAAACTGTGCAAACTGCTTCCCCTGGTTAGTTCACAGCTCAGCCAGTATGATAAACTTTGTGCTTCTCATAGTTCATGGAGTTCACACAAAAGAGCCACTAACATTTGAGTGAAAAACACTACTACACTACGGTGAAGCCACAGCAACCTGCAGTAAAATAACAGGTTTTGAAATTAAGCCTAAGGAAAGGCTTGCAGCTTTTAGATTAGCATGCATATAAACTGAATCCAAATGACAGATTTGATATCACAATATGGGCAGTAAAGGAGGCTAAAGCAAACTTCAGATGTTTGTCTCGAGTAAAAACATCACCATTCTTGTGGATTGCATTAAACATGGTCGGTTTGGCTGTTTCTTAAGTACATGTGCAGTAGTAACAAGTTTTTTGGTTTGCTTATATTCTGTAATGATATTGCTATAAACTGTAATAAAGAGACATCTCAGACTATCTCTAACTGGTTCCTTGCCTTTATGTCTTATGGATCACCCTCTACAATACATACAAACTTTACAAAATGACTAATAGAGATGTGCTGTTTTACCTGCCTTCAGGTACTTAAAGCTCAATTGTATCACATTTTCCATTTTGATGATAGAACACAAATTCAGTATTTAGGCAATCATTTACCCAAAGTGAAAAATGACGGATACAACAAAAGTCTGGTGTTTAAGAAGATTAAAAAGGCTAACCTAAAGAAAACCATTAAGGAAGCAACCACATTCACTAAAGAAAAATAAAGCAACACCATATTCAGTGCATTCACATATCACTCAAAAACATTTAATAAATTAAAAAGGATCTTTAAGGAACAAAATATCATCTTGGCACCTACTAATATATACTCAGTTTTAAATTTGCTAAATTCAAAAACAAAAGATGAAATACCACCAATTAACAGATCCAGAATACACCGAATAAGTTGTAAGAATTGTGAAAAATGCTACATAGGTGAAACTAAAAGAAACCTAAAAATCAGTTCACGGAACACTTTAAAGACATCAAAATGAAACAACAAGATTAGTCAGCAGTAGCATTTCATTTTTGGAACGAAAACCATGACAATGATCCAAATCCAAAATTACTAAAAGCAGTGATAAATCAAAATAAACTGACAACATAGGAGAACATATTCATAAGGAAAAATAAGGACCAAGTAATCAACTTTGAAATCCACTAGCAGACAATTTGATAAAGAAATTCATAGTTCCACCACCAGAGAAAGAGAGCAGACGACAGCAGACGCTAGTTGGATAGAGGTTGAAAATGGAGGTGACATCTTCCAAAACTAGTCCCTCAATAATATAAAATTGTAAGTGACGAAGTGTCAACAAACCGACTACAAATAGTTTTTTTCAATAAATAGACATGGTTAATAGATAAGCACATAATCATGCAGTAATTTATATATTATTATTGTATTGTTATGGCTTGGTGAAGAATAAGTGTTAATTCCAAATTAAGGTAGCTACAAAAAGGCATGGCTGTTCTATGGCTACTAGCCAATGCAGTGCGTGCAGCGTTGTACAGTTAAGTACGCATACTGGCTCACTTTGCCGAAGTTGCGGCTAATTTTTTTGCAGGCTCTAAAGATATCAATTAAAGAATTATTTTGTTTTTCCCATGTTACAGAGCTATTTTTATGAGGATTAGTGTACAAACCCCATGTTTGTAGCACATCTGGTTTCGGAGATATGGAAAGATAAGGCACCTGACTAGAAAGAAAAGAATGATTAACTGTCAGTGAAGAAAAGCACACACATGCTATGCTGCAGTTGCATTTTGTACCCTGCATTCAGTAAAGTGGTGGTCTTTTAAGAACGCACACGTGCTTTTCAAAGTTAATAAATATATCACTTAGCAAGCCTATTTACTGGTGCGCCTAGTAGTAAGCGCGAAACAAGTCATAAGATTTTATATAAATAGGCTACCAATATTCTTGTTAATGTGTATTCCTTTATCAAACAGATGTCAATTAAAGACATTTCCAAAAGTACAAATTTCGCTCAGAGTCGACAATTAATGTCACAAGCTTGTCACGTGAGTGCTCATTCTGTGACAAACATTGTTAAAGAAGGCAAACAGTTTACCAAATTAAGGAATTTTCATATTTAATCTCCACGGAAACATTGGGCAGCTAAAAACCGTGCTACCAACTTAGACAATTTTCAAAAGTGTGTTTCACATAGAGCAATTTATGACTTATATGACAAGGGTGAACATCCAACTACCAAAAGGCTGACCAATTTAATGAGGGGGAAAATACAATATACGGATTCTGTATCTTCTATGCATAATATTCTGAAATATCTTGGATACAAATATAGGAGAACCAACGATGGTCGCAAATTTCTCATTGAAAGAAGCAATATTGTTGCTGCAAGACTAAAATTTCTGCACACAATGCATAACATTAGTACATGAGTTTCATGGTGTAAAAATGCTTCATAAATACACATTCATATCTTCCATATTTATTAAGTATTTTAATGAAACAAAAATTGGTTTAAAGTCCATTACAGGCAGTATACAAATATAGCATCATTAAAATAGAAACTATATTCACAAATCACTGAAATGTCACTATTTTGTTTCACTGTAGCAAACACCTTATTTCGTAGAACACACCTAATTTGAGTCATTTTGTTTTGTGTGCATATGAACGATAGTTATGTAAGCAAACTGTTCTCCAGTTCAAGGTTTTAGGGTTCAGATTGTGTGATAATCATTGTGTAGTTTTCACACACATGCTGAAATATTAAGCGAACTTCTGTCAGCATTGTACCACTGTACATCTCAGCATCTGTATGATACTTGCTAGGTTGAAACAAAGATATATCTTTCATCTCTGTCGCCTGCTTGCCATGGAACTGGCAACACCAAGACAGTAGGATAACCGTATTGGCTCAACCCATGTTCATTCTTATTTTGTAGCTACTAACACAATTTGTAGCTTAGTACTGAAAATAAATACATTTTCTACTTACATTTCCCTGTATTTTTCATTTGCTTTACTTGCTCTGTTTAGTTTCAAACACCTATCCTTTCATATCCTGTTTCTACCTAAATCTGTTCCACCATTTACTATGTCTAGCCACACAATGTGGAGGTTCTCCTAGCTTCCTCAACATTTATCTTTTCCCTTTCTCAATATTTAATAGTTTTACTGCTATTAATATGTGATATATGATACAATTTATTAAGTAATAAATAAAACAAACTTGGGCTATCCAAGCTGGGCCCTGGCCCAATAGGTAATCCCTCAATACATTTAAATATTTTATAAGTATATACCCTTTAGAGTCTGAAGAATTTATAAAGAGAGTATGTATTATTTATTGAGATACTAAGCATTTACAATTTTCAGACTGCCCTGTGTTTTGGCCCAGGCCACTGCTACACAGGACACTCCATTAAGTATATTTACAGACGTGTTACAATATGTGTTGTTACAGAATAGTCACCTATTATTCCTTCCCTCTTTTTTTAAGTCCATATCCACTTATATAGAATAAAAAGAAGTATTTCAGAAAGTGGAGTGCCATTGTTACTAAAATTAGGCAAGTGAGTCAACCTTGTATATACTTTTCTCCACTTACAAGTTTTTTATGAAGACTAGTTTCTGGGGACTTCTCCCCTATCGTCAGTTCTGTGGTTGACTGATGATGCATCCGGTGTCTGCATCTGGCTTGGTGTTGTGCTACCATCTAACGTCCTGGTAAGTTTGAAGACGTCATCTACCGCGGGAATTTCGAAATTCATCAAGAGGTCCTGTTTTTTCGTAATAAATATGTTTTCCCAAATCTGTAGTTCCAGAGGTTTCTTTGCCTGTTTGATCAGTTCTATTTCTTGTTTTATGTTGTGATTCTCAGACCAAACGTGATGTGCTACGGCCGACTTGTCCATTTGTTTGAATTTAATATTTCTGAAGTGTTCTTTCATTCTTGTTCCTAGATTCCTTTTGGTCTTACCAATGTATATCTTGTCACAATCCTGGCAACTCATTTGGTAAATGCCTGATAATTGAGTTTTCGGTGTGCTATTTTTTAGAGGGTGGTTTAGTAAGCTGCGGATGTTGTGTTTGCTTTGAGGGGCTAATTTTA
Source organism: Mantis religiosa (assembly GCA_030765055.1). Classification (NCBI taxonomy): domain Eukaryota; kingdom Metazoa; phylum Arthropoda; class Insecta; order Mantodea; family Mantidae; genus Mantis; species Mantis religiosa. Next base: position 119,293,950 of record CM060958.1, read on the forward strand.
TGTTGAAGCTCTTAAATATCTTTTCAAATTTTTTGAAGTATTTTGGATGAAATGTAAATTTTCCATATCTGGTGTTTGGGTTTTCTAGTTTTTTTAACGTAGTAATGTCCCTTAAGTTTTTGTTTCTTTTGTGTCTGTAGATCAGTTTTTTGATGAAATTTGTGTTATAGTTGTTCAGTTCGGCAACCTGGTGTATGTGAGCATACTCCTGTTCATATTCTGTTTTTGTTAGCGGAATGTTGATTAATCTGTGAACTAAACTATGGAATACTGCATATTGATGTTGTACTGGGTTGAATGGGTTGCATTTAATGTAAATGTCAACATGTGTAGCTTTTCGGTATATTCCAAATTGTAATCCTGTTGGTGTTCTAATGATTTTCAAATCTAGAAAAGGTAGCCATTCATCCTGCTCTACTTCAATGGTGAAAACTATGGATTTTTCTTGTAGGTTTAGCAACTTTATAGCATCCTCGGTTAGTCTTCTAGGGACTATCGCAAACACATTGTCGACATATCTATGCCAACATTTGAAAATATGTGGGAAGGCTTTAGTAATGTGTGTTTCCAAATTACTCATGAACAGATTAGCTAGTAATGGTGAAAGAGGGTTACCCATGGCCAAGCTTGCTGTTTGTTGGAAGATCTTGCTGGAGAACGTGAAGCTGTTTTGTTCAATACATAGGGTGGTTAATTTGATGTATTCCTCTATTTTATCCTCCGCAACGTATAGAAGCATACTACCTACACATGAAACTAGCTCAAGAACTTGGACATATAATTTGGACACATTTCGAAACAAAATTACACGACATATTGAAATTAAACATGAAAGATAAAACACAGATTCTTAAATCGAAAGTACAGAAATTACGCTTAAGGAGATCGCCAAGAAACCCACATAACCAGTACCGCCGTGTCACAGAAACACCAGACAATGTAGTCAACATCTCTTCCCAAACTTTCACCGAAAAACAGTTAAAATTTCTAAACAAAGGTTTTAAAACTTGTGTCGGCAACTCGGGCAATTTAGACGATTACATCGCTGACGTCACCATAACCTCGAACTTTTTGGAAAATGGTAGCGAAAAAACATTAGTTAAATCAAAATGCTTAGAAATTCTCAAGGGGATGACATTCGGACAGGAAAATAACTATAAAGAAACTATTCATACATTGAACCAAAAACCAGTTTTTTATCTGAAAGCAGACAAAGGAAACACGGTAGTCATTATGGACCGAAATGATTACAACCAGCGAGTCGAACATCTACTACAAAATCCAGAATATACAACCCTAACCAAAAACCCTTTAAGGAAATACATAGAAACCACCAAAAAAGCAATTAAAGAAAATACTGTAGTGCCACATAAGATGAAAAATAGCATAATTGTAAACAACCCTAATTTGCCAAAATTATACTGCCTACCTAAGATTCACAAGACAGACAACAGCATGCGACCCATTATTAACAATATAGATGCCCCGACTTACAAACTGGCAAAATGGTTGGTGGAAGAATTTGACAAGTTTGAAAAGTTTGAATCTCTAAGCATAAACAATTCATTTGATTTAGTAAAGAAAATTGAAAACACAATTATAAAAACTGAAGAGGTGATGGTGTCCTTTGATATCAGATCTCTATTCATGAGCATACCAGTAGAAAAAATTCCAAAATTGATGAAAGCCTGGTTATCCAAAAGCAACGTTGCGGAGGATAAAATAGAGGAATACATCAAATTAACCACCCTATGTATTGAACAAAACAGCTTCACGTTCTCCAGCAAGATCTTCCAACAAACAGCAAGCTTGGCCATGGGTAACCCTCTTTCACCATTACTAGCTAATCTGTTCATGAGTAATTTGGAAACACACATTACTAAAGCCTTCCCACATATTTTCAAATGTTGGCATAGATATGTCGACAATGTGTTTGCGATAGTCCCTAGAAGACTAACCGAGGATGCTATAAAGTTGCTAAACCTACAAGAAAAATCCATAGTTTTCACCATTGAAGTAGAGCAGGATGAATGGCTACCTTTTCTAGATTTGAAAATCATTAGAACACCAACAGGATTACAATTTGGAATATACCGAAAAGCTACAGATGTTGACATTTACATTAAATGCAACCCATTCAACCCAGTACAACATCAATATGCAGTATTCCATAGTTTAGTTCACAGATTAATCAACATTCCGCTAACAAAAACAGAATATGAACAGGAGTACGCTCACATACACCAGGTTGCCGAACTGAACAACTATAACACAAATTTCATCAAAAAACTGATCTACAGACACAAAAGAAACAAAAACTTAAGGGACATTACTACGTTAAAAAAACTAGAAAACCCAAACACCAGATATGGAAAATTTACATTTCATCCAAAATACTTCAAAAAATTTGAAAAGATATTTAAGAGCTTCAACATAAAATTAGCCCCTCAAAACAAACACAACATCCGCAGCTTACTAAACCACCCTCTAAAAAATAGCACACCGAAAACTCAATTATCAGGCATTTACCAAATGAGTTGCCAGGATTGTGACAAGATATACATTGGTAAGACCAAAAGGAATCTAGGAACAAGAATGAAAGAACACTTCAGAAATATTAAATTCAAACAAATGGACAAGTCGGCCGTAGCACATCACTTTTGGTCTGAGAATCACAACATAAATCAAGAAATAGAACTGATCAAACAGGCAAAGAAACCTCTGGAACTACAGATTTGGGAAAACATATTTATTACGAAAAAACAGGACCTCTTGATGAATTTCGAAATTCCCGCGGTAGATGACGTCATCAAACTTACCAGGGCGTTAGATGGCAGCACAACACCAAGCCAGATGCAGACACCGGATGCATCATCAGTCAACCACAGAACTGACGATAGGGGAGAAGTCCCCAGAAACTAGTCTTCATAAAAAACTTGTAAGTGGAGAAAAGTACATACTAATGACACACTTGACTAATTTTAGTAACCATATCCACTTGTTTAACTTAAAAACTGCCCTATGCATATTATATAAGGTTTTCATCCACATACAAAACATTATTTTATACAATACTATATTTGTATTTCACTGTTATCAAGAGGGCACTGAGCCACAAAGCATAGCCAAGGAATGTTTTAATAAGAGGAAAAGAGGAGTAAAGCAGTTGTAGTTTTTAAGCGACCACAAAGCACAGCCAGAGAATCTATGAAACTAAATCCCAATAATCAAGCCCGTTTGGAAAAAATAACTAAAAAAAGACTGCTATATTTGACAGTTCACTACTACTGATGTTTTGGCGCTTACCCAGTTAAAACAAAATAGAGCACTTTGTTGAAATTAGGCATTTATCTTTTACATAAGAAAGTGTCCTAATAAGGAAGGGTGGCTTCTGACCTGATCATATCTTCTTTTGTTTACTGTTATGAATGCATTTTCATTCTTTAAATTTTCTTTGTTTTGTATATACATTTTTAAGTACCAAACCTTTACTAAAAAATATTATGTTTAATAAAACAAAGCAGTTTCTGATAAAAATCAAAAGGCTTTGTAGCAGAATGGATTACAAGTTGGTCTCCATTTTAGAAACATGATAAAATGTAACATCATAGGTAGAGACACACTGAAAAATTCAATGCCACAGTTCTGTCCAATTAAGAGCAAGAGGATGGAAACCATGAGATCCAAGGTTCAAATCTAAATTGAATTTTTTAGTCTGACTATATCTATCCAAACCTTGCCCTACACATGGGTAGTGTGGAAGAGCAGTTAATTTCCACCAGTTGAGTAATGTAAGATCATGTTTATAACATTCCAACTTGTGAAGGAAAAGCAAAATGTTTTACAAGAGTTAGAAACCCCATAGCTATTTTATTTTGTTCTTCTACACCAAGGACAGACTTTTTAAGTCTATTCCTCTTAATGGCTGTTTACAAAATGTAGCATCAGTCTTCCAACTAATATTCTCCCCATGTACTGTAAAGAAATATTTGTTCACACATTCCTTCAAAGAACTCATAAAATTGTTTTAAGAAATACATTTTTTCTTGTACGTTCTAGATTTGAAACTCTTCTCTTATGACATGTCAACCCAAGAGTATGTCCCAAGCTGTCTTAAAAGTCTCATCTCTGCAGATTTTATTTTCCTTTCACGCATAAACTCAAACCCTGGCCACCAAAAAAGTAAATAAATGAATTATCTCTGGGATTGCATAGGGAGATGTTAAAACTTTGGAATCTAATCTTACCACCTGTTTTTGTTCTCTTTTATAAAATAATTTACAGCACAAGAACAGCAAAATATACCTGGTGATGATACTCTGCATGCATGGATGAATGAGCCAACCTAAGGGAGGGAGCGAAATCTGTTAATCTGGGATGATTTTAAATTTTCCTCAGTTAAATGTGTATTACCCATTATTTAATTTTACCCTTTTTCCTTCATCATACATCACTGGGGTTTGGCTACACTCATATTTTAGCTACGCTTTGTCATTTCATACCTCTTAAAAAGCATCCTCCAGCTATGCTTTGCAGGTTAAGGTCCTTAATCCTTTAGCCATACCTCATGACTTAGGATCCTCAATCCTTCAACGTTTTGTGGATTAAGGACTCAGTCCATTAGCTACACTGTCACTTATGGCTCTCAATCCCTCAGGTACACGTTTAGAGCATAAGAACCTCCAGCCCTTGCTACACTTTGCACTTGAATCTTAAAACCACTAACAAATGTGTAAGAATGGAGTTAACAGCTGTTAATGATTGTTGACAGCAGTGTTTGTTAGTGTCTGTTGGCACTTGATGTGGGTGAGTAAGGAATGAGTAAGGGGTGAGAAGTATCGAAGGAGAATACAGAGTTAGAACAAGCACTTCATTATCTCAGGCCATGTAATTCTCAGAAAATAAGCAGATTCTGGCTAAAAGCACAAGAGCTGTGTCGGTTGCATGTCTACTATCCATACCAAACTTAAAACAGTCTTCCTTCCTTTGATTAATGGTGCTCTTTTTGCTCTACTTTATGTCTGCTCTTGTCAAGCTAATCTTTTCTTGTGCATTTTGTTAATCACTATATTTGAACATTTACTGAAGGTAAAAATGTCCTGAGTATTTTAATTTGGTTAAACTGCAGAACAGAGGCCATGAGAATGGCAGTTGTGCCATTGGTGGCTGGAGCATTGCCAACAGTGAAAACATGCACTCACTGAAAATACCAATACCATGTAACCAAACTAGCGATATCAAATTAGCAATACTATATGCTACAAAACCAAGGTCCTAGTTCGATTCCGGGCTCTGGAGTTGGTTATTTTAAGTCAGCCCTATCCACGCCTTCACCTCTGTATAGCACATGTGAAGTGTCCCCTATGCCTAACGTGGTTCAGAATCTACGGTATAAGCTGTAGGTCGTCTCAGCTCACCGTCATCTTCACTATCACCCTATCATTGGAGGTAATGGACACTGCCCCCCAGGGTGCCTCCAGCTGAGAAATAGGTCCAGACATCACTTGGTGGTGTGAGGTTACCCCGAAGGCCAAGGTTGCCATAGGGGAGTGTTGGTAACCAAATCAAACAAAACCAAATAAGCAATATTGTAATGTGTAAGGAAAATGGCCATACTCGGGCAGGCAAATAATGTTACACTAAGTAACAAAGCTTCAGTAATAACAATAATAGTAATGATATTATAACAAAGACAATTTTATATTATAATCATATTATCATTATTTAAAAACTAAAAGAAATTGAAACTGGATAAACTAGAGTGGGTACATGTGTGAGTGTATGTGTGCAACTTTGATAGTGTGAGTGTGAATGTGTGAGAAAAATTGGCACTTAACCTTAATGATTAATTTAAGTTAATATATTCCATATATTTACTTCATCCTGTATAATGATTATTAAAATAATAATAAAAATAATACTGAATCAAGAATAACGAAAAAAGTGCGTTGGCAACATTTCACTATTTTAGCGTATTTCAGAACTCCGCAGTTGGCAACAGCTTTCCTTTACGTCATTCCTTGAGGTAGCTGACGAAGCCACTGTTATGCAATTAAACCTTTAATTTAGTTTTAAGAGTTATTAAATATTTGTTTATTTAAAAAGTCAAGTATCCATTTTAATATCACAATTCTGGGAACAGTTCTAGAAGTTATCGCTGTTTGGTTCAAATAAAAACTCCCGACATTGAAATACCTTTCAGATTTCCGTTTAAATACAGTGTATAGCTACCTAAAACTCAATGTGTTCAAATTCCACATACTGCAAACGAGACATACCTGTAGCTTGACATCTCCAATCCTAACATGGTGTAACATAACCTATTTCTTATTTTTAAGTTACTAGAAAAAAACAAGCAAAAACACAGTATAGGTTTACAACTGTTATACCTGAAGTTATATAAAGGGAACTTTTGAGCTTCCCTTAGCAAAAGTTTATACAATTTTAAAATACTGCCTCTTGATGCCATTTCTCTTGACTGCAAAGGAATTATTCGGAATGAGCTAGGTAAAGATGTTGACTACGACAATTCACTCTCACTCTTGAAGCATTTTCAAGGCGTTATTTCTGGATCTCAAAAAATCAAGTTTGTTGTCAGCTTATTCCCTTTCCTTCTTTTGTTAATACGCTCAGAAATAATTGGCATTCAACTTTCTTCGCTCCTTTACGCTTTTCTACTAGCATTTTTTTCAGTGGAATGTGGGTGGGATATTAATCTGTGGGGTGGGGATTGGCCACGGAATAATAATCAAACTGTGTTTTGTAAACGATCTATGAGTCCTTTAGTTTATCCACGTTCATCTTAGGGTTTATTGGTCCACGAATTTAGAAACACGGTTTCTTTAATACGGATTACTTAGATGAAATAGGGAAATAAACATTGGGATCGTGAAAATCAAAATATTATAGATGAAATAAAGGTCAGTATAATTATCAAGATGGGAAATTATATGTACATAGAACATTTGATTTGCAGTGAGCACGATTAATAGCACTGAATAAGCATTGAATTATCAATCTTCCTTAACTGAAATAAGTAAGAAACAAATAAATTTTAATCAGTTTCGACCGGAGTCAGACTTCAATCAGAGTTGCTGTTTTGTGGGAGATATGTAAGGCAGACCATACGCAGCACAAAAAGAGTAACGGTTTTCACGTGAGTCCGCATTCACAGGAAAAATAATTTCAACGAGGTTGCAAAAGAAGTCGCCCTTAAAGAAACAGCAGGAAATATACCAATCAGCATCACCGAACAATCTGTAGAACTGATCAAAGACGTAACTGAATTTACTCTTCGTGGTCGGAAAGTTAAGGGTAACATTTTCGTTATCGAATGTTGTAAACTTTCATCGATATGAACAATTTGAGATTTAAGACTTGATCTATCCTGTTCTCTTAAACTCTAATCAAGATTTTATTGCTTTCCCTACTAAGTGAGCAGGTGAGTAGTTGTATCTAGTTATCCTCCCTGATGGTAGAGTAGCCGTACTTCCATTAAGTCCCTACATTTAAAATAGCTAAGCTTAGAAGCGAGACCCATGCAGCTCAGTGAGAGTGGTGGGAGGTGTGACGTTGATGCGCTACTCTAAGGGGATTAGGGAAGCTCTGAGATGCCATCCAAATCATCGTCTGCTGAGCTCGAGTAAGAAACAATAGCAATCACACGTGATAATTCCTGTTTATGCAAGCATTGCCACACGTCACCAGCTTTCCCCCCTAACCGACTTACCCGCATCCCGCAATCACACAGAGCTTGTTCCCTTACTGTACTACATAGCAAAGCGAGAAAATTTATCGACAAACATTCGCAACACAGAGATGTTTACTTCAACTTATCGCACATACACGGCGAGTCCAATGTATGTATAGTCTGTTCAAATGTAATCATGTCTTCTGGACAGCAATGTGTTATACATCGACAGGCGCGAGAAAACATATCATATAGATACACGCAGCTTCTGTGTTTCGTAACTTAATGTACATCAATCTACTAATATTTCACTCCTCTAATCGACCAGATAAGACCCGATAAGGGACGATGACAGCGCTGGTCATCTGAAGGTCGATATGCCTCAACGCTCTGTCAAGTATTACCTACTTTATTCGTCTGTAACCAACAACACACTGACTAGTGATGGTGAATTCGAATACAAAAAAATAGATGTATTCGATTCTTGAATGTTCTCCAGATGTTCTCCGATACCTGAATGTGTATTCGAATACACGTGTAAAGTTCTTGTTTGCGTTTGTCCTCAGTACTGTTCTCGAATATTCCTCGCCCGAAGTTGTCGGATAGGTGCAGGTGCACTGAGGTGGAATCTGAATCCAGATGAGGATTCAGTTTCACACATTCTGATTGGTGCCTACATGTAAAGGTCAGGCAGCGTAGAGGGGAGAAGGAGAAAAGTGAACTGGTTGACAAACATTGTAAAACATAGGACGGGACACGTTTACTGTATACAAGATAAATTATCCTCTTTAGAGGCAATGGACTTACATCTCAAGAATATCACTCTGTTTCCACACAATATTTTCATATACACAAGGGTGGCTGCTGTATAGGATCACAAGAGCATGTGAACCCCAATATTTGTCTTGTGGAAGCCCTTGCCTCTTTCCATTCATTATTTGTATTTATCGCGCTCATGCTTTTAAAATGTGTAGTAAGTAGACGGTGATAGCATGAGTATGTGGTAACGCAGCTGCTGACAGCTACCATCGCCAGTGGACATTGAAGATCTCAATGTCTGACCTTCGGTCTCAAGCCAGACCCGGGCTAGGCCCTCTACTGGCAGTGGAGTTTTGCAAGGAAGGATAATATATGGCAGAGGATTAGGTTGGAGTATTTTCTTTTTCATTTTTTATGCGTTTTAAAGACAAACTGGTGTGTTAGTTTACGTACCTAGAAGTAGCCTCGGGCGTTTGTAGCGCTCTCCATGATCGATGTCGTACTCACTTAGGCCGCGGATAAGGGAATTGAAGTTGTGGGAGAGGTTTTGATAGAAGGAACGTGAAAGGTTGTGGATGTAGTCTGTTATTGTGGGGATACGTAGGTCTCTTCAAATAATAGATTGGGGTTGTACCAAGGGGAGTCTGTGGCGATGAGGAGGAATCGGGACTGTAGAATTTCAAGGCGGTGTAGGTGAGACTTAGACTTAGCTGCATATCTCGCTGGCCTATGTGATGTCTGGTTGGAGCACCTGCTTTTATAGGAGCAGTTTTGTAGGCACAGACATCACCGATCGTCCGTTATAGAGAGGATAGAGAATTCTGTTGTTAACTTTATTAGCCACATGTGTAATGTGGTCTCTCCACGTAAATTTGATGTCGAGTTGAACACCATGCTACTTAACATAAAATTGCCAGTGGACGTTCTCACCAGCTAGGCGAATTGGTGGAAGATCCGCCAGTCGTCTTAGTGAAAAGTTGAGCTGCTGACACACGTCCCTTGTACTAGCGCATTACGTAACGTTTGAAGCTCTACGCAAACGTGGACGACAAATGCTACAGACATGCATTGGTTGGGTACGCCCAGTTCACTGCACGGTTACAATGTGCACGTTAATTAACATTAGCAACGCCAGAGTTCTTGGTCATCTCTGGGAAATGCTAATATCCATAGTTAAACTGCAACTATCTCCAAATACAAATAATGTTTAAAACTCCTGGCGCAATCAGCTACTGCTGCTTGAATACGGGTTATTATTGCGGTCCAGTTTCTAAAGACATGTTTAGTTTTAAACACTGTGATAAACTTGGAATTTGTAGGCAATCAGAAGGTGAGACAATTGTGACGTTCCTAGTACATCAAGTACAACTTGAAATTCAGTGCTTTAGCGTAAAACAATTATTTCTTATGTGCAACAATCGACCACTAGGTTCTCAAATCTTTGTGACTGTTGAACTTCTCTCTAGAGGTAGCTATGAAATCGGTGGATTTCAGTTTAAGAAGTAAAACTGTTAAACTTACATACGAAGTAAAAGTTGTAATAAAGCGACTAGGACGTCCGCAGTTCAATTTAACAATTGAGAATGTTATAAAACCTCAGAAGCAGAAATACGGGCGCAAATTTAACAACAATATATACGTAGACTATAAATGGCTATACGGTTGTAATAATAGAAATGCGCCTTTTTGCTTTCCGTGCCGTATGTTTAGCTCAGAAGTAACAGGACAAATATACGATGTGCCGACTTAGAACATCTGAGTGTAAAGCCTGTTATGCTTTCCGAGAGCTGGTTAAAGTGAGTTCTATTGACACACTTAAATTAGTATATTATGCATACTTTAACTCTATTATGGAATATGGAATATTCTTTTGGGGAAACTCAGTAGAAAGTAAAAAAATGTTTCTTATGCAAAAGAGGTTTATAAGAATCATTACTTACATCCACACCAGATGCTCCTGTAAATATATTTTTACAAGATTGAAGATATTAACGCTTCTTTGCATGTATATATTCTCGATCCTAAAATTCTTTGTATGCAATCGTGCCTTATTTACAACAAATAATGTAATTCACAAAATAAACACTAGACAAAAGTATAATATATATTATCCCAGTGTTAAACTTTCTTGCTTCCAGAAAGGTGTGCATTGTGAAACTATCAAAATATTTGGCGCACTTCCTAATGTTCTTAAAGAACAAGTTGATAATTTCGGTGCTTTTAGAAAAGCTGTTAGAGAGTACCTTTGCTCAAAATCCTTTTATTCTGTACAAGATTATCTGAATGACAAATTATCCTGATAATCTTCTGTAGCTCTATAAGTAGTATCTAACTATTACAATGACAAATCATTACTAATAAATATTTGATGCAAGTTGAAAGTTTATTTTTAATGTATATGTATTTAATAAATAACAAGAGTGGTAACTATTGCAAAAAGGTTGAGACGTACTGGCATAAGCCAAGTGAAAGCTGGTTTAAAAAGTGTTTCATTTTGTATCATATATAATGATCCCTGATTTGTTTCCCATATTGTTGTTCATACTGCCTGTATACTATAATATGTGTCTTATGTTAACTTTTGTACATATATATGCTATTAAACTTTATACCTCTGGAAATGTTCAATGTTCACAGCCTTTTCTGGCTACAAGTGAACCTACTGAACGCAAATCAATCTAATCTAATCTAAACAAGCATGGGAATTCACACTCACATAAGGTTGCATGATATCAATTCGTCATGCTTGGTCGTGTAAATATTAGTGCTCAGCTGGACAGCGCTTTCAGACTGCCAGTAAAGTGACAAAATTAGGAAGTTGATAGTAATAGATACATTCTTTCTAGGCTAATAGTCTATATAACATTTTGTGGGGCGTTTGAGCACTGCACCATGACGAGAGTGGGGATTCTGAAAATACGGGCGTGTTTCGTGGACTTGTTAATTTTGTAAGTTCTATTGATACTGCTATGAGAGAGCATTTAGAAAACGCTACAGCGTTCAAAGACACTTCAGAGACAGTCCAGAATGACATCCTAGAATGTATGCTTGAGGTGCACAGGGAAGTTATACAACAAGAAATAAAAGCAGCTCATTACTTAGCGGTCATGGCCGATGAAACGACGGACGTGTCTACCGAGAACAATTCGCTGTTGTTGTTTCTTTTGCTTCCCCCACCTTCAATCTTGTTGTACAAGATGCTGATGCCATATCTACTTTGATACGCACATAATTATGAAACGTGACAGAGAACAGAAACGCAAATTAACTGGCCAGTGCTGCTGTCATGAGCGGTAGTGCAAGTGCAGTGCAATCAAGAATACGTGCTGTGTACCCACATACAATAGCGCGATCCATATACACCTGAACCATTTCAATAGCCATAACTTTTGAACCAATAATAAGATACACGTGCCACTTTGGGAGAATATAATAAACAGCTGGGAAATTACATTACACTATTTACATATCAGAGAAAATATTGGAAGTGTCCTCCACCAGCATCTATACATGTTTGCACTCGTCTCACCATATTCTCAAAAATTTTACGAGAATATCCTCTCTAATGTTACTTACTTCGGTTCGAATGGATTCCTTTAGAACATTAGTTGTCCGTGGTCTATTCTTATATACTCTATTTCTGAAATACCCCCATAAGAAAAAAATCCGGCGATGTTGGATATAAATGTTATAGAATTATGCAAAAAGGAATTCATAGACTAGCAGCTACACGTTCGATGTTAAACATTCGCTCCGTGAATACTGTGTATGAAAATAAAGAACGCCTAATCGAATGTCCAGATAAAATTAGTGAGCTGGAAAACGTGAATCTAGCGGTATCTTGGCAACCTTGCAAGATCATACATTCATCTTCTGGTTAGAGATCTTTCACAAAATAATATCTCAAGCGGAGGCCCTATTTAAATTACTGCGACACAGGCAAATTGATGCTTAAAGGCAAGACATTACTAGCTGTGCTGGAAATCAGAAACACTACGTATAACGGAGCTGAAGTTACGGAAAATCTAAAGAGAAAGAGGCAGGGACATCAAATTTTGGAAACTAAAGAAGTACGTGATGCCATACTTAACCATGTGAATGACATATTTTCATTTACTAGTCATTTAGTGGCTTCGAAACTAGTTGATGCCGCTTCCTTCCAGACATTCTTCGAAGAGCTTCCCGAAAGAAGGACGTCGCCACTGTCACTGAAACATATCCCTCGTTACTCAAGTCACAACTTAAAACAGAACTGGCATGATATAATGTACGCTAAAGGAGGTTCAGCTGTATTGTAGTTCTTAAACAGAAAATGGTCTCAGCAAAGAAACTTTTCCAAAGTTATCGGAGTAGCTGAAGATTGTTAATACTACGCATATGACTATATCCGAAACCAGCAAGGTGCTTTTTAACAACGAAAATAATAAAGACCTTTACTCGGAGCACGATGACAGAAGATCGACTTTCAGCATTAGCGATGCACCTTATTGAGAAGAGGTCCAGAGGTAATCCTGGTCGGTCGGGGCAATTTTTCTTTTCCCCTTCCGGGTGAAACTGGTCAACACTATAAAAGTCTTCAATCATGGAGTGATGGAATATTTTGCGCATCTCAAAAATAGACATATGGAGTTCCTGTACAAAGTATACAGTTGGTGTTAGTTGTGAACTTCAAATTAGAATAAATATTATACCTTGTATATATAATTATTCACATGAACTATCAAAGGAATGGTGTATCAGTTTGCTTAAACTATTGAAGATCCTAAGAGGCTAATTTCAATACTGGGTGAGTGACCATTTTTGTCAGAACTGCTGAGCTAATGAAGGTGGTAGTAGTAGTAGTAGTAGTAGTAGTAGTAGTAGTAGTAGTAGTAGTAGTAGTAGTAGTAGTAGTAGTAGTAGTAGAACAACAAGTACTGATGTTGGTGGCAGTAGTAGTAGCAGCAGCAGCAGTAGTAGTAGTAGAACAACAACAAGTACTGATGTTGGTGGCAGTAGTAGTAGCAGCAGCATCAGCAGCAGCAGTAGTAGTAGTAGAACAACAACAAGTACTGATGTTGGTAGTAGTAGTAGCAGCAGCAGTAGTAGTAGTAGTAGTAGTAGTAGTAGTAGTAGTAGTAGTAGTAGTAGTAGTAGTAGTAGTAGTAGAAAAAGTACTGATGTTGGTTGTAGTAGCAGTAGCAGTAGTAGAACAAGTACTGATGTTGGCTGTAGTAGTAGCAGTAATAGTAGTAATAGTAGTCCGTAATGCTAGCGTGCATTTTAAGTGTAGATTTTGTAGAAAACCACATTTTTATTCCACGAGCGGCCATTGCATATACGTGATCATATATTTAAATTACTAAATCACGAGAGAAAGGAATGTACATCACGAGATGTGTAACTATAACGAATGAATAACTGTTATAAATTCAACACCAAATTCATGTTTATATTGTTGACATATTACGATTTCCAAGAACACCATATCACATAAAATGTAGGGTAATTATCTGTAAAGTCTTGTTGTTGTGAGTTTGACAATGAAAATAATGTATTATTGTGCTATGTCTTACTTCCAAATATGAATACAATTATTAACACGCATAAGCAAGTGGTCAATAATTACTAATTTCTTTTGGTTTAACACATCAGTACGTGCTGTCACACTATTCGATGCTTTATTGCTATACGCTTTGAGAGTGCCTTAAAATATGTTCAACATTTCTTGGCTTGAAATAAAATGTTTTCCTGGTTAGACACACCGAGCATATTGACCACATACACAGCAAAGTCGTTTTTCTTTATTTTTACACATATACACAGTACACATAAACACAATGCCCAAGGCGGGACTAGAATCCGCGACCTTTTACGTGGCGGAACGCCAGAGGCATCCGCTCTACTGACCCCGAGCACTTGCATGAAATACACTCGTGTGTAGTATTCGAGAACTTGTTTTCGAATACAAGCAAATGTTCTCGATTCGTATCATGTGACATCATCCGAAAACTTGCACTCGAATGCAAGCAAATGTTCTCGATTTTAGTATATGAATGAAAGTTTCGATTCTTCAAAGTACTGGAATACAGTATCTCTATTCTCAAAGTGATTCGATTCTGTCCATCACTAACCGGATTTGCGCATGTGACTGTTGGATAGCTCATCTACTGGAATTTCGCCATTGCCAGGGAGTTTATGGATGTACGACCACTCTAACATGCTAGCCTGGTCGCCTGGGTTAAAAATTGCAGTAGGTACGGGATTGGCGATCCCAGGGTCCCAAGCCAAACCTCTCGATTGGGTACCTCTGAGTGGTGAGAGAGCAAATGCCAAACGCCCAAACAAGGTCTACATTCGCGTTTGACGCTAATTTAAGTAATGTAAATTAAATTAAAGTTAAAGAAAAGCCATAACGGAGCCAGAAAGGAGCCAGAGCCAAGCCACAGCCAAGCCAGAGTGGGACAGGTGTGGTGGCCGAGGCCTAGTCAGAGCGAAGCCAGAGCCAAGCCAGAGTTAAGTTAAAGAATGAAGTTAGAGTAAGACCACAGCGAAGCCAGAGCGAGAGTGGAGCGGGGTCGGAACCCAGCCAGAGCCAAGCCAGAGCGAAGTCAGAGTTAAGTTAAAGAATGAAGTTAGATTGAGGCCAGAGCGGGACCGAAGATAGACCGGAGCCTAGCCAGAGCCAAGTTAGAGTGAATTTAGAGAGAGGTTGGAATGAAGCCAGAGGGAAGCCAGAGTGAGACCGGAGTGGTGACCGGAGCCTAGCCAGAGCGAAGCCACAGCCAAGCCACAGTTAAGTTACAGAATGAAGTTAGTGTGAAGCAAGAGCGAAGTTAGAGCTAGACCGGAGCGGGCAGGAACCTAGCCAGAGCCAAGTTAGAGTGAATTTAGAGCAAAGTTAGAATGAAGCTGGAGCGAAGTCAGAGAGAAGCCAGAGCCAAGTCAAAGCAGGACCGAAACCTAGCCAGAGCGAAGCCAGATCCAAGCCAGAGTCAAGTTAGAGTGGATTTAGAGTGAAGTTAGTGTGAGATTAGAGTCCCCGTAGGGGAAGGGATCCGTCCCTTTTAGCTGCCAAAGTGCGGGCGCTACGGACCCCTAGCACTCGTGGTACCTCTGACGTTACTAGAGGAACATCGGGCCGAACATAACGAGCCCCTCCCGAATGGGAGTTGTTCGGATTGGGTTGGTCTCGAGGGGGCAGTGGTTCCCGTTAGCCCACGGGAACAAATGGGTACCTCCGGCCAGGCCGCCAGGGCCGCCCGGAGGGGGTTGCGGGAAGCCATTAAGTATCCCGGGTACTAGCCTGCATAGCTAGTAGAAGGTGTGCTAGATCACCAGGCGGCCCCACCGAGGTCATATCGGTAGTCTGCACATTGATGTAGGCGCGCGTAAGTGGCGTATCCACTTCCATCCCGTCTTGAGTACAAGCGGGGGGGCTTTTTAGACTCAAGGTATTGCCCTATGGAAAGAGCCCCGGAGTATGTATTTGCTCCCGGGTAAGAAGGAGGCCCGGGTCTTGTTCCTACGGGATCAAGGCTAATGGGAGGTGGACCTCTGGCTTAAACTTGTGAGATTAGAGTGAAGCCGGAGAGAAGCCAGAGCGGAACCAGAGCGGAGCCGGAGCAAAGACAGAGAAAAGCCAAAGAAAAGCCAAAGCAGAGATAGAGCAAAGCTAAAGAAAAGCCAAAGCAGTGCCAAAGCAGAGTCAAAGTAGAGCCAGAGCAAAGTCAAAGCAAAGCCAAAGCAGGGCTAAAGCGGAACCAGAGCACAGCCAGCCAGAGCAAAGTCAGAACAAAGCCAGAGCAAAACCAAAGCCAAAGCGGAGCCAGAGCAAAGCCAAAGCAAAGTTAAAGGAAAGTTATAGCAAAATAAAATAAAGTTTTTGAATGGGCGCTAATGAGCATGTCGTTGAGCGTCGACAGGGAGTGATGAATTTTTCGGACATAAAGACCCTTATCTTGAATTCCTAAGGAAGGGAGGTAAAGCCAGGCGTCAATCGTAGTAGGCTGACGGTACGTAAAAGAACTTAAAGCAAAATTAAGCCGCTTTTATGATCAATCTAGAATGGAAGATTGAGAACCATAGCAGTTAAAAAGTGTCAATAGAAAATGTCTATTTTTCTGGATTCGCTAGATATGTCACCTTTTCTCAGAAATAGTCAAAACACTGTATGCACCGTTACCAGTAGGTAACGCCGTAGACGAGTGTTTAGACCACTCGATTGTCATCAAAGTGGCCCGAGTCAATCCCAGGCGATCGCATATGATGTACATGTTTAGGCTTTCACGGCCGGCGTTAATCCAATATAATGTTCTTTCCGGAGTTGAAGGCCGTGTTCTAGACGATGAAAACATATCTAACATTTCGCCCGTAATTAGTTGTGAACAGACAAGACTTAGGATCTCTGAAGATACCCGATGAAGTTACGGGCGAAACGTCAGATATGTTTTCATCGTCTAGACCACGGCCTTCAACCCCGGAAACAACATTCTATTGGATCGCATGTGAGATTTGTTGTGGCCAAAGCAGAGTGGGGACGGGTTTTCTCCGCCATCTCATTCCACCGGTGCTCCATCGTTATTACATGTATCATCAGTGTTACCACCTGTGTAGCCACATGTATTAAAAGGAGGAGTCAAACACTACGAGAAGAAAAAGGCCGTTACCAGCAGAAAGTTGCTTGGACTCGACGGATATGATTTGCATGCATAGTGAAGGGACGTGAATATGTCTTGTTCTCAATTGTACTGCTTGCGTGCAGTTTCTTCGAGATTGTACTTAGAATGCGTTTGTGTTTTGTTTCCCTTATTCTCCAGTGTTTTCGTTAGTGTGCTTTTTTTGCTATTTCCCATCGGAATTTGTATGCACGGACTCCTCGCGGAGCAATGCGTCCATGTTCGATAGTATACTAACATTTGTGAAAACTTCAGTTTCAAATCTTTCATTACTAAAGCCGCCGGCACATACTGCCCGCCTCGGTAGCGTTTCAGCCTCACGTTCAAGAGGTCCCAAGTTCGAACCTCGGTCAGGCTGAGTTCAATGGATAAGGTTTTTCCAGGGTTTTCCCTTATCCTGAAAGACGAATGTCGGATAACTCTAAGCTCTAGGGACCCTGGGCTCATTTGAGCATCATTTCATCCATTGCATTCATCTTCCGATATAACTTAACGTTGGAGGACGTAAATTACAAAAGGCACACATTTGGTCACAACCCACTGGTCACGTAACGCATCTACTGACACACTGTCACAAGGCAGGAACCTTAAAATTGATAGCGCTAATGTTGGATTTCAACGGCTGACCATTATGTGAAGCGCTGCCAACATTCTCAGTAGATATCTGCAATTCTAATGATTGACAACAACCAAAGTAGTCTGCTACATTGCACCCTCCTTTTACTTTGCCAAAGTACAATCAGTACTTTAACCTTCAAGGCATTACAGTCCTTCCAGGCTTAAAGTGGGGACGCACATAAATAGCGTGGTTAGTATCACTTAAACAAACATGAGTTGGCATTCTCTGAGGTCAGCTGTGTACGTTTCATTCTTATTGAATTTGTCATATCTTTAAATGCAGCTTATGTTTAAATATTTTGAAAGTTAATTATAGTATGCATTTACCCATTTCATTTCCTTAATGTAAATTTATGTAATTAAATAAGGAATTTAATAACAAACTATTTCCACTCCTGCTTTATTATTTCCCCTCTAAAAGACGTGCTAGGGCTTAGTGTTGACTTCCATACACAATTTAAGGCTGGATACGGTATAGTATCTTTACCCTCTGTTTCTAAATAACCTGTGGATACAGAAATATCCCTTCAAAGATTGCCTACCGTCTGTGAGGTTTAAGTTGGCATATTCTCTACTATCCTCGTCTAACACAGAATGCTGTCCTTGTCTAGCACACGTGGGCTGGTCAGCAACCATTGCTTTGTCGTGATTCGTGGAAAGGAGCCGCTCACAACCCCCACTCTGTTGTGTGTTGATTAAAGGATGTCAGTGGCGTATGAGCGATAGAACTGTGAATTTATTGTTCTGTGGATGTTTTCATGTTTTCATTGTTGCAATATATGGATATAATGTTGAATTATTTTCTTGTAGTTTTAGTTGTGTTTGTGTTGTTTCAAGTTGAATCTCGAGGGAAAGTTCTAAAATCAGATTCTAGGGAAATTGTAGTTCAAGTTCAGTTTCTTCAGTGATGAATGTGAAGCTTTTAAATGTGGAAAGCCGACTACTTCAGTGACGAGTATCGTTGAAAGAACTGCTGCTGTTACAGGTATTTCTTCTCGTTCTGTCCAACGAATTTAAAAGAACACAACAAATGCAGAAGCTAGCGGCGGTAGACTGCAAACACCAGGCAAAAAGTGCCCTAATAGAAGACCGCGGAAAACAGAAATTGATTCATTCACAGCTATTGCTATTAAGCAAACAATCTATTCGCGTATCGTACGGACTTTCTGCCTAGTTTGCTGGACATATATGAGGCTTTAAGAGCTAAATCCTTACTTAAAGGGAGCGTGTGGTCCTTAAGAAAAATTCATAGAAAGCTTAATTTTAGTTACAGTAAAAACTCACAAGGAAGACGAACGAATGGATATTGTTTCTAAAATATTTAAATTTTTAATACGATTGAAAGAACCGAGATCTACAGGTAGGCCTATAGTGTACTTTGACGAAACGTGGGTAAATATATTTAATTCATGACCTCGAAGTACTTCAAAATCGTGCCTTGAAAATAATCTACAATCTACCCTTTAGAACAAACACAAAAACACTCTACCATGTAACTAACATTTTACCATTACAAGTAAACATAGAGTTGTCCTTGATAATATATCTCCACAAAATAAAAAATAATCTGCTAAAGTCCAATCTAACATTTGAAAGCTCCTCACATATATATAATACAAGAAATAAAGGAAACTTAACAAAACCAACAGTGAACACTTCTACTTATGGCCTGAACAGCTTAACCTCACACATTATCAACTTATATAATGCGCTGCCACTGGAACTGAAAGGCTGCAGGAACATAAAAGGTTTTAAAAGGAAAGTTGCTGAAAATTTACTGAAGGCATATATTGATAGCTGATAAAGTGTTACACATTTATAGCTGGTTTGAAAGCTGAACTGTTTAAAAATTATTATGGATTAATGTCCCATAGAATATGTAGCTTCTATTTTTCTGTTAAGTTCTTTGTTACTATTATTTCTTGAGTTATAGTGAATGTCTGTATCTTTGTATGTTTCATATATGTTATTCTTGTACGGTAATTTATTCCTACTATGAAAATGTAATATAAGTATTGTTAAGGGCTGTTTGCCATCATTTTATATATTTTTGTAGTGTTCCCTAGCATGAGCTATGGCTCTGGGAACCTTTTCAGAGAACAATAAATAAATAAAATAAAATAAAATAAAATAAAATAAATAAATAAATAAATAAATAAATAAATAAATAAATAAATAAATAAATAAATAAATAAATAAATAAATAAATAAATAAATAAATAAATAAATAAATAAATAAATAAATAAATAAATAAATAAATAAATAAATAAATAAATAAATAAATAAATAAATAAATAAATAAATAAATAAATAAATAAATAAATAAATAAATAAATAAATAAATAAATAAATAAATAAATACATACATACATAAATAAATAAATATAAACCATATGAGAAAATGTGTGTAGTGTTTAACGCCCGCTTTTACTACATACGGCACCGCAGGCGATGACACTGATGATATATGAGATGAAGATGGAGCACCGGTTGAATGAGATGGCGGGGGAAACCGGAGATCCCGGACAAAACCCGCCCCAGCGCCATGTTGTCCACCACAAATCTCACTTTGCCTGGGATCGAACCCGGGCCGCCTTGGTGAGAGCCAAACTGTCTAACCACTGAGCCAAGGCGCGACCCAACCATATGAGAAATACGGTGTGGAAGTGTATCGCTGATGAAAATGTAAGTGATTTCCCTCTTAAAACACCAATCGGAAAAGCACAGCGATTTATAGTTGAACATGCTGGATATTCAGCACGATTTATTCCTAATGCCCTGCTAACTTTTAAGTCAAATTCAACCAAAGACTACCATGAGAAACGAATAATAACATTTTCAAGGATTGGTTTGTTAATGCATTACTACCTAACATCCCGTCTAATAGTGTCACATTATGGACAATGCCCCTTATCATTCCATAGAAATTAATAAAGCACCCACTACATCTTCACTCAAATCCTATATGCAGGAATGGCTTCGTTATAGGAATTACAGACAGATTAGTTATAAATTTAGAAGACTTGGAATCGGAAGAAAAAAACGAAGATTCGTTTGAAATTTCTGACTGTGAATCGGGGGATGAGCAACATTCGGATGGAGTGGAGAAGGGGCGCTCCGCCACTGATGCATGCTCGACTGGCGTGTCTGCTTTACCTGATACGTCATAGAGTGAGCGGTGAGTATTCCTTTCTCTTTCTAAAAGGCACATGACTAGTTAAACCTCACAGACTGTAGCTTCCTCTACTTTGAGAGACGTAAGCTTTCACGGCCGGAGTCCATAATACAATTAATTATTTCCGGGCTGTTTTGCCGTGGTCTGTTGGCGTAAAAACGTCCAAACGTTTCGTCCACAACTGCGGTAGAGATCCCCAGTGGCCCGGTCGAAGTTTGCTTGCAGAGAGTTTCGCTGCGTCTGAAGGGTTCCGTGCATCTTTATTGTCGCTTCCTACCACGAAAGTACTGTGAGTTTGTGGCTTCGTAGAATTAAAAGTCCAAGTTGCAGAAATTCAAAACGTTCTTTATTTGAGTAGAAGTACACTTTGTGGACCAGCAGAATTACGTAACACACACGTACGAAGTCCGTCTGCCGCAGGTCCACACTGCAACCTTTCTCTCGGCCCCTTCGGTATATCACGAAGGTTGGCAAAAATTCCCGAAGCTTCACGCCCTTTCGAGGTGGCAGGTGAAGGGGAAGGAATGGTCCAGTAACTTCCCTGGTTTCTTCTCTATCCATCCCGTCTCTCCTCGGCACGTCATTAGCGCTGCGCATGGGCGTAGGCGTGGCTTTAACGCTATCCGTCTCCCTCACTCCCGCTTCTCTCGCTCTCTCTCACGCAATAGGCGACTCGCGAAAGTGCTTACTCTTCCTTGTTGTCCCAGCTTTATTCTGATATCAAGGTTGCTATTTGCACACCTTACATGAGAAGTTGCCTCAAACTTCTCGATGCTTTCTCAGAATTGATTGCCTCAAGAATTTTTTGAATACCAAACAATTGCAGCATTATACCTTCACTTTATCCTGTTGTTCAATATGCTCTGAAAGGCCTTTCTCGTGACACCCATTAGACACCAATAGAAGGTGCCAAACAATAACATTGAGGTTCTGCACATTAAGCAACTATGATATACCAGTGCAGATCCGCAAACGAGGGTCAAACTCTTATCTCGTACTGTCATGTAAGGGTGGTACTGGATGGCACATTCCTTTCAGGGACTTACTTTGCGTTGCTGGACAGTACACCTTATACACATTTCAATCTGAGTTGAGAGAATAGTAATATCCTTTAATTGCAATAGAGCAAAGGACTTCTTCTGGCATATGAGCTAAGAATGTGAAATTGACTTTGCGTTGATAGTTTGCCTGTTGAGATAAATTGTTCTAAATTTAGCAGATGTAATATTAGCAGATAGGTGTTTCAATCTCCTCATAATTTAAGGCAACACAATAAATCAAAATAGACGATTTTAAAAATGTTATGGTATTTTATAAAAACTTATTTTACTCGCTTTATTCATTATTAACAATACCATTTTTGGAGATGCCTCTCCCAATCTTCAATCATAACAGAGTAGAGTTTTATTCACCGTAGATATACAATTTGTACATATGGTTTCGTCATAACTTACCAGAGAAGGATTAAACTAAGTATATACAGGTATTAAATATATACAGAGACATACTAAAATAGTGTCTACTTAGCTAGATATCTGCATTGAGATAATCATAAATGCTGTAAAATTTGTGCTTTAATAACAACTTATACCAGGTGAGTCCGCCACACTTTTTTTTTTCAAAGGTAGGCCATCCATCACGTGCACCTTAATCCAGTTTTGCACTTACTAAACTATATTACTTGACGTTCTTAGAGAGAGGAATGCGCAAAATTCAGAGGAATAGCGGCTTAAGGGAGAAAACGTACTGCTCGCTACAGTACACCTAAAAAACATACTACTTTGCTGAGCACTGATTCTGGTTTTCAGCTGATTTTACAAACTTTTTATTAGAGTATACATGGCAAAGTAATTCAGTAAAAGCCTCGGGAATGTGGACCTATCATGAGTAAACTAATAACGTCAGCTAAAAAGAAAATGTCAGATTCTTGAACATACAGCAGGGGTTGGCTAACAAAAATTAAGAAAAAATTAGACACGCCTCATCCATCACGGACCCGTACAGTCAAAACGGACATATTAAACAAGTTTATTTACATTTTTGCATAAACTGCGTCTTGTGCATCTCAATTGACATGCATAAGAGCTTTTACCATTTTGAGATGGTTATGGAATTGGCTGTTATTAAGATATGTTGTAATGAATGTACCTATGTAATTCTAGGAGTGTACAGATCTCCAGGCACATTATGTACATTTAATGGACTGCTTAAAAACATATGATCTAAAAGATGTGATAAGCACTCCAACTAGGGTTACATCCCACTCTTCTACTATTATTGATCATATATTTACCAACATAAAAACTGGGTATTCATCAGAAGTTGGTAACTATCATCTATCAGATCATTATGCACAAATCATTCAAATAGATATCACTGCCAATACAATTGAACAAAATAGGTTTGTTAGCTACCGCAATACAAATGATCAAAATCTTACTAAACTCAAACATGCATTAGAACATGAAACATGGCAGATGATGTACTCAATGGAAGGAGTTAACTCAAAGTGGGAAAATTTTTATGATACTTTTAACATACATTTTAATGAAGCGTGTCCAATTATTAAAAAAAGGGAGAATGCTTGTAAAAGTACAAAGGTAAAGCTAAAAGCTGAGGGAGTGCACTTGAGAAATAGAATTAAGGATGCATATGAATGGTACAAATCAACAGGATGGGAACATTATAAAAATAAATACAAAAAAGCGAAAGAGGATTTTCGTAGATATTTAGTAGAATTCCAAACTTTGCAATATAAACAACAACTAGATGCTTGCAATAATATTACTAAGGGTGCCTGGAATATCATAAATAAGGTAAAATTAAAACCAAAAAAGCATGAAAATATTGTAATAAATAATCATGGTAAAATTGAGAAAAATCCAGATGTTATATGCAGTATTCTTAATGAACACTTTTTAAATGTTACAGCAACAAGAACTCCCAAACCAAACAATGTTTTGCCAATTAACAATAAAGGACAACGTGTAAGAGATAGCATATATTTAAAACCAACTGATGAAAAGGAAATAATAGAAATTATTAATAAATTCGATAACAAGCAATCTAGTGGTTGGGATGGTATAACACCTAAATGTCTAAAACAATGTAAACAAGAAATAGCAATGCCACTGGTACATTTGATAAATTACTCTATAGAAAATGGGGAGTTTCCAAACTGTTTGAAAACAAGTATAGTGCACCCTATATTCAAAAAAGGAGATAAAACCCAAGTAACAAATTATCGTCCGATCACGTTAACATCCACATTGGCCAAGCTGTTTGAAAAAGTATTGCTAGTTAGGCTAAATAAGTTTCTAGCTGACAATAACGTTGTTAGACCTACACAGCATGGTTTTTCGAAAGAACCGATCAACTGTAACTGCTACAACTGAATTTCTTAGAGATATTATAACCAGACTAGAAGATAAGAATAAAGTAGCTGGTATTTTCCTGGACCTTACGAAAGCTTTTGACTGCGTTGATCACCAAATTTTACTGCTGAAGCTGAACAACTATGGAATAAGGAGATTGGCAGAACAATTAATTTCATCCTATTTAACAGATCGAGGGCAGTGTACAGAAATTCCAAGTTATAATGGTAACTGCAAATGCATGTATAAGTCAAAGGAGGGAATTGTGCAATATGGAGTGTGTGTGTGTGTGTGTGTGTGTGTTGTGTGTGTGTTGTGTGTGTGTGTTGTGTGTGTGTGTGTGTGTGTTTGTTGTGTGTGTGTGTTGTGTGTGGTGTGTGTGGTGTGCGCGTGTGCGCATGTGCGTGTGTGTGTGTGTTTGTGTGTGTGTGTGCAATAGTTTGTAATTAATAACTGTATTGTAATACTTGCACTATAATGTAATTGAAATTAATAACTAACTGTATTGTAATAATTGCAGTATAAAGTGATTGTAATTAATAACTGTATTGTAATACTTGCACTATAATGTAATTGTAAATAGTGACCTGACCATGCTTATAGCTTGTAATTTCAAGTACACAGGCAATAAAGAAATTTATTATTATTATTATTATTATTATTATTATTATTGTTATAAGTATAGTCATGTTGGTGGAACGGTTACCATGGATTTATCTTTAGCAGAAACCTCTCAGATAACGCACTGATTATTCTTGTAAGGGCGAGAGAGGTACTGACGGTTCTCCCGGTCGTGTGCTAAGCACCAATGAACTCATCACTTCAACCAATGGAGTTCGCAGGAATCACAAATGACAGATATATGTTCACTCCACATGGAGTAATCAGTGCGTTATCTGAGAGGTATCTATTAACAAAGATAAATCCATGGTAACCGTTCGAACAGCACCGCTATAATATCATTAAAATGCCCAGCAAATGATTAAAACTGTCTCAAAAGGCTAAATCAAGCACGAGAAATAGCAAGGTGGCAAAGATAGCGCCAGGCATACAAGTCGTATTATTGAATGCAGAACGTGCTTCCATTCACATCCCGAAATAGCTGAATAGGATTATGACCTCATCTGTGCCCTAACCCCCCATGACACTGGTTAAGTCTTAGCACTGTAATTATTTTTTATGTTCATCAGAACTTGGACACCAAATTCACAATACTTTAATTATGAAGTCCCTGAGGGCATGTATTACCCCAGAAGGTCATCAATTTGAGCATTTGCTTTGTTAGAGGAGTCATGTTCCAGGAATAGGAAAAGGGTCATTTCAGCGCCACAAAATATACTAATTTGAAACGACATTTTAATAGCACAATAATTCTATGTCTGCAAAATTGTGTTTAACTTCCACCTTAAACACTGATACTGTAATTTCCTTGTTTTCTGTGTTCAAATGTGTATAAATGATCCTTATTTTCAATTGCACCTACCTATAGGTATGTTTAAACAACTACCTACTTGTAGTTCACCAATAAAAAAACATAAAAATTTACCATAAAATACAAATAAAACAATTACAAATAAAAATAATAACAATTTTCAGAATAATACTTGTAAATTGTATTAAGTGGTAAAAAAAATTAATATACCTATGCAGGGGATTCAAACCCCTTCACAGCAGACAGATGATTTCGCAGTTTTGCGCTCATTCTAACTGAGCTATCCAACTGGTTCCAGTGAACATTTGCAGATGTGCAAACGTCAGCTGTCTAATTATGAATATATTACAGACGATGTGATAACATCTATATTAGTACTAACTTCATCAAGAGTTAAACATCCATGTTAAATACAAGGGTAGAACCTAGTAATGGAGTCGATATTTTCATGTTGGAGTATAAAATACAGATTGCATAAAATTCGAGAATAAGGGGCAACTAACTCCCCTGGTATACATTGGATTTGAATATTCTCCCTGGCATAGTTTTTAAAGATCTGGGTAGCTTATCTGGATAGCTGAAGGTAGGGATGGGTCTCCAAAAATATTCATAAGTAACAACATACTATCATGTATCATATCTCTGAGGGAGAACACAAGGGAGAACAAACTTCAGTCACTATGACAGCTGAAGATGACAAATGAGGCACTTAGAAGTAAAGGGTTGTAAGTGGCAAAAATGAAAAAATGGAGTTAGTGCATGCAACTGAAGAGATCTCTTTCTATTTAGTGGCTAAGGGAGAATAGTAGATTCATTAACAGGTCATCTGACGAGTTTTCTAAAAACTACTTTTATCATTCCAACCATATGGAGGAAGACGATATAAGTGTACCTACAAGCAGCTTCCGAAATTCGTCAGTTTTTCAGTGATTTGAATGGTTTCTGGAAAATAGTTTTGAAGAACAATTTTATGCAAGAGAGACTATTTACACAATGAAGACTCAGGTAATTACTTATTGCATTCAAAAGAAAACTCTGTATACAGCAGATATAACCTACAATTCTTCCATAACTTTGTGCCTTATTTTTTTACTTTACTATTTGTGATAATAATTAGTTTTCTAAGCAAGATATCCTCATATATTCATTACAGTGCACGAGATTTAACTTGTCCCCTGGTTTTTAGAAAGAGAAAGAAATATGTACTCAGGATCTCTTTCTAACCCACCGCTCTTTTATGACCTCCCAGGCAGGGCAGACACATCAGTTGCGGCTGATCCTTCTTCGTCCTCCAAATTTGGTCGCAGTTCCCCTTCTTCATTGTCAAAAATTTGAAAATGTTCATGTTCACAATTTGAATCATCTTCTAAATTAATTATGAAGCTATCACTAATTTCACCTATTAAACCATCTTTCTCCTAAGAAAACTGTTCAATCTTTTCAACATGTTCACAAGCTTCCCACTGGATTTATTCGGACACTTTACCTACTACACTATCAAACAATACTTTTATGTCACTAAGCTTAAATGGTATGGTATGTTTTGGGACATCATTTTTTAACTGTGCCCGTATAAGTTCTATAGCATTAAGGAATAATGATATGGAGGTAGTCGTATTACAGCGTGGCTGTTCCGTCAGAAATTTTCCTCTGCTTGAGTTCTTTACAAATCTAAATTTTACTATGTTCGACACAGATATAGTCACCTTTCTGCATTTTAGGTCCTCACATTCGTCTATAAAAAAATTATGGACATTGATCACAATTTCCCTGCCATCTAATCTTATAGTTTTTCCCTTTCTTCCCATGCCTCCTAGAACAGACATTAGCACTATTCCCAACATTATGTTTAAATTAACAACAAAATTCTCAAATTCGAAAAACATTTTTTACATTTCCAATACGTTAACAACTGATACTTCACTTGCAACACCACTGATGCCTGCTTGTGCTTACCTTCATACCACAGCAGGTAATCAGGGAATACAACAGAGCTTTAAAAGGGACTGACTATCTCAAGGAAAGAAACCCAGTGCCCATGCTAGACAAGGATAGTGCAAAAAGTAACAAGTTAAATCTCGTGCATTATTAACCGTTTAATTGAATTAAGAATTATTTCAGACCCTCTTGATGATACAGATGAGGACCAAAATTATGTTCCACAACAAGACACTGACGACTATGAAGACCAGATTCAAGAAAACAATGAAAGTAAAAGGACAAGAAAGTGTTTAAGCCTTGAGAAAACTTGGAAAAGGAAGAAAGCAAAACTAATGCATGATTCTGGTAAAGCATACTCAACTGCTAAAAGGAAGCTAGGCTAATACTTGAAAAATCAGTGCAGGCCTATGATCATAAGTGTCGATATCAGTGTTCTATTTCAGTATGTGAAAGAAAGTGTTTGAGGAGTTCTGGGGCCTAGAATCGTGGGATTTACAAACTGCATTTATAAACGGATGAGTAGAATTATGTGCACCAAAAAAAAAAAAAAAAAAAAAGAATAATGCCCTAAATCACAAGCAAAAGAGTGCAAGTATTTATTTATTTATTCATCCAATTTAAGATATACATGTTGTGGATTCGTTAGTATTTTAAACAGTTAATTGTAATATTGTGAGAGTTAACAATAGTAATCAAAGAAAAAATTTATATTGTACATGTAGATTAAATTTATATATTGTTAAATACAAGTGAATACTTCAGCAATGCAAAAACTCATCAGTTGAGTAATAACATTTTTCAATTAAAAATTGCTTGAGATGATTTTTGAAGCACGGAAAGGAATTTATATTTTCTATTTCAATAGGTAATTTGTTGTAAAATTTAATGCCTCTATAGTAGAAACTATTTTCAAATAATTTTTTGTTATGTGGGGTTATATGTAGATTTGCTTTATCTCTTGTGTTATGACAGTGAATTTCAGAATTTATGGTAAAATCCTTGATGCGAGTTTGCATTAATACAATTGTTTCATATAAATATATACAGGGCAATGGCAAAATGTTAAGTTCTTTAAAGAATGGTTTGCAGCTGACAACAGAAGGTAAATTGAGAATAATTCTAATGACTCTTTTTTGTAATTTGAATATTTTAATAGCTTCACTACTATTTCCCCACAAGGATAGTCCATATGAAATTAATGAGTGAAATTTGGAGAAATACATGACCCTAAAAGTATTTTTACTCACCAAGTGTTTCAGGATGTTAATTTGGAAGCAGATTTGTCCCAGTTTCCTTAGTTTCCAACTAAGAATTTCATGAATAACTATTCCTGAAAATTTTGATTTACTTGAATATATTACATTTGTTCCTTCTAGCTGCATAGTGGGAAAATTTAATGTTTTGTTGTTTATGTGATGAAATTCTATAGCTAAACACTTCTCCTTATTTATACATAGACTATTGTTATGATAGTATGAAAAAGAGTATGCAAGTTATTCTTTTTAAAAACACTTGACATGTCTCAGAAGAGGTATTGCAATGTCCTGAAGTGGAAACAATAAACGAATGGGTGTTTCTCCTCGTGACAAGAGGTAAGCACAATCAGAAAAATAAAATATCTAATGAAGTAGTATAACATGTAAAGAAGCACAGAGAATCATTTCCCATGGAAGTGGAAGGAATGAATGACACTCTTAAAGACTGTAGCAGAGATCAACAAATTTCAATGACTCAAGTTTATGAAGATTCATTACTTCTGTGGATGACATCAAAGAATTCAAATCTTATGAGAAAGCCTAAGGTTGAAGGCCCATTCAGCTTATTTACCTTGATTCACCAGTTAAAATTGATATGACAAAATACAAGGTCTTCAGTTACTACTAGAATTTGTGCCACCCATTCATCACACTTTCTATAAGAACCTTAAACATATGAGGAAAAAGAAGCTGTCCAAACCATTAACCTCTACTGCAGCAGAGGATGAAAACAAGTGTCTAAATGTCAGACTTGTAACATGATTTTGTGTAGGAATCTGAATAAAAACACTTTTCTTTAGCACTTAATGGCTCTATTTGAATTATGTGTTAACTCTATGTTAGTTGTAGCTTTTACTATAAAATAAAACTTTAATATCTTTAATATTTATTATCCTCATAGAAACTACCAACAATATGGAATAATCATTGGAAGCAAATGGGTGTAAGTCATAAATTTGGAAGCAAAGGGGTGTAAGTTCATGCACAGTCTAACAAAGACAATTATTGTGGCTTAACATTTTATTATTGTATATTTGTTTTACAAGTACACAAATACATGTACAATGGGACGTCATCAATCATATTAATTTTCAATTTGCAATACTACAAAGCTTCACAAAAAACAGGGCCATAGAACTGGAACATGAACAGCAATTACCTTAGCACAGAAACTGCAAGTTAATAGAAATAGACACAACTGGCATCACATAGTGGATACTATAAGCAATCTATAAATCCATACATCAATAACTCAAAACACAAGAATATAATAACAACAAATATTACAGAGGAGACGAGCCAAACAGAATATATTGATATACATTATAAGAATAATCTGATATATACAATACATAAACAAAACAATTCACCAGATGAAATGAGAGCAATAGCAATAGCCACAGAAAATGAAAGATATCCAGAAACAGAATGGCTCTGAATGATATACAGATGGATCCTTTATAAAACCAACAAGAAGCTGGTACAGGGGTATACTGCAAATACTTCGTACAGTATCTAACACTAGACGAAACTTCTTCAAACCATTATGATGAACAACAGCCATAAAAGCAGCACTGCAGAACATCCTATGCAGACCGTACATAAAACAAACCAAGTTATCTTAACAGATCAAAATCAGCCATAGATGGGATAGTAAATTATAAAAACAAAACAACAAGAAACATCAAAGAAATAAATTTAATTAAAGCAGTTGAATCAAGAAATCATGTCATCCTACAATGGATCCCAGCCCATGTTGGACTTTTGGGCAATGAACATGCAGATCAACTAGCAAAAACAGGTACAATTCAAAAAATAAAACCTATAAGACAAATTGAAATTAATAAACTAAACAAAATTAAGCAACATTTTAAAAGACAGCAGACTTGATGAAGAGGATAAACTAAAAGATAAGGACTATAAGAACATTAGAGATAAAACTGACATACAAAAACTGCCAAGGAAAACTGCAGTGATTGATTAAATTTAAAGGGAGTCAATTAATGACACTCAACAACACTTTTAAATTTACCAGAACATGCTTCAGAGACTATTAGTGTCCAATGTCAACGAGACATTGACTGGCGATATTTTGTCATAGGTCTCCTCTGGTGGTGGTTCAAGAAA
This sequence comes from Mantis religiosa, assembly GCA_030765055.1. NCBI lineage: Eukaryota > Metazoa > Arthropoda > Insecta > Mantodea > Mantidae > Mantis > Mantis religiosa. Next base: position 119,324,980 of record CM060958.1, read on the forward strand.
TTTGCTGAACAAATCATTCTGGGGGATGTCGAAATTGAATACCTTGTTCCTATTTTTTTGAAATGAAGATTTGTTCCCATGTGGACAGTTCTTGTTTTCCTGATGTTTTAGTAGTTTTGGTCCTGGATTTATATTGTGTTTTCTTCCCCAAAAATGCGTGGCAACTGCTGATTTTTCTAATTGCTTGTATTTTATTTTCCTAAAATGTTCCTTTGCTCTTGTTTCTAAATTTCTTTTGGTTTTTCCAATATAAATTTGACTAATCACAGCATTCAATTTGATATACACCAGATTTTTTGTTATATGGAATGGCATCTTTGATGTTTGAGCATATTAGATTTTTTAAGGAATAATGGTTGACTGGTGCTAGTTGAATGTTTTGTTTTCTGAAGACTTTTTTTAATTTATCAAAGGCCCATGGATGGTAAGTTAATTTTTTGAAGATCATTTTAGTTTCTGTAGCTGAGAGGGTTGTGGTTTCCTTTAGTAGCTTCTTTTTTGCTAAGTTCACTTTTTTGTCTACTAATGATTTGGGAAAGTCATTTGTTGTGCTATTTCAATAATTTTGTTGTATTCTGTTTTGTATTTTGCTGTGAGAGGGATGTTGACCAGTGTGTTTAACTATTGAAGATAACCTGTTCGTGGGATCTTGGGTTGTAGCAATCAGCTTTTATGTAGTAGTCTGTCTGTTTTGATTTTCTGTAAATGCTTAAGTATATTATGTTCTTATTTCTGATTATTTTTAGATAAAAAAAAAATGGTAAATACTCGTATTTTCCTATTTCTACAGTGATCTTAATACTTTTTTCTTGGATATTTAAAAGTTTTAGTACATCACTGATTTTTTGGTACTATTGCAAAGATGTTGTCTACATATCGCTGCCAGAGTTTGAACATCCAAGAGAAACCTTTGGTGATCTTTATTTCTAATGCACTCATGTACAGATTGACCAGGAAGGGTGACAGGGGGTTGCCCATTTTTGAGTTTTATTTATGAGTCACTATGTGTACACTCAAACTTCACTTACTTGTTGTATAATTGAAATGTTTTCAGGATCGTTCGATCTCATCCTCAGCTGTTTGGTGACTTAACTGAACATTCCTCTTCTTCCACTACTACAGAGCTCCGATCACTCTGCCATCTGGTGTTAGGGGCACTAAGTTTTAATACTTCATTTAATGCCGGGATTTCAAAATTTATAACTTTATCACGGTTTTTGGTTATGAATATATTTTCCCAAATATCCAATTCTATGGGTGTGCTTAAAGATTTTAACAGTTTAATGTTGTGGCCAATGTTGTGGTTTTCTGTCCAAAAATTGGTGTGAAACTGCAGATTTTTCTGTTTGTTTCAACTTAATGTTCCTCTGGTGTTCTTTTTGCCTGGTTAACAAGTTTCCCTTAGTTTTTCCTATGTAGCTTTTTTCACAGGTTTCACAATTTATCTGATAAATTCCTGATTTCAAATTGTTGGGGATTGAATTTTTTAGTGGTTTATTTAGTAAGTTTCTCAGACTGAATTTGTTTTGGGGTGCAAGTATTAAGTTTAGTTTTTTGAAGATTCGTTCAAATTTTTTAAAAGCCCATGGATGGTAGGTGAATTTTCTATATTGCCAATTTATGTTTTTAAATTGTGTGAAAGTGGTATTTTTTGATACCTTCAGTTTTTCCTTTCTATTCATCATGTTCCTTATGATGGCTGGGTTGAATCCATTTAATACCCGCTATCTGTTTTATGTGTTGTTCTTTCAAAAATTCCTCCTTACTCAGTGGTTGCCCATTGCTAAACCTGAAGTTTGCTGGAAATATTTTGATTGGAACGGGAAGAAATTTTGTTCTATACATAATTTGGTTAGTACCACCACCAGAGGAGACCTATGACAAAATATCCCTAGCTACACCACTGAGTACCAGTCGATGTCCGGTTGACAATGGAGGCAAATAGTCTGAAACATGTTCTGGTAAATTTAAAAGTGTTGTTTAGTGTCATTTATCAATTCCCTTTAAATTTAATTTATCACAACACTGTTTTCAACACTTCCATGAAAGGAATTATAGTCATGTCTTGCAGAACATCTTTATAAAATACACTGCATTCCCACACCCAAGTGCACAATCTGAAAAGAGGATGTCATCATGAATAAACATCATCTGGACACATGCAAAGGACTGAAATGTGACAACCTACAGACTTTATATTGGGAAGCCCAGGGGAAAATGATGCAGATCAACTAATGCCCAGTGCCATTAGTGAACAACATTTTCAATGTAGCTTAACTTTGGAGCTCAACTACTCAAAACTGGTTTTTAGGCACTTATACCCATTTGCTTCTTAGTATCTCTTATGAAGTGACTAAGATTTTTACAATAAGTTTCTTCACAGTAGTGCTCTTAATTTTAACAACTTTAAAATGATTTTACAGTTGCAATAAATGAGACTAACAACAGATCTATCCAGTTTTTATTCAAACATTTCATTAACAAAAATAACAGCATCATATAATATTTGTATCACTTTGTAACAAATTACACAGTGCAATAGCACAGTGATTAGAGGTATAACAGGTTACATTTGCAATCTCTTCTCAGGAAATATTTAAATCCTATACAACACAAAAATAAGACCAAGTGTGGCAAAAAAGCACAGGCTTAAAAGTGAAGTTGACAACTGTAGATCACCTGCTTTTTCTGTTAGCTTGTATACTTTTGAACACTTTTTTATTAAGTTTGTAGTGAAAAACAAAGAAACTTTCATTTGGCCAAACTTGATGCGCAAAAGCAACTCTAACAAATTATAACCACACCAATATTGTCAATTATATGCTATTAACACTTTAAATGGGCATACATACCTTAAAACATAAATCAGCAGGGAAGGTCTATACTATGGGACAAACCTCAAATGACTTTTGTTCACAGAATGCAAGACTGTCATGCTGTGATAGCACATGCAGTAGCAACGAATAACTTCAGTAAGGTCTGGCTTAAGCTACAGGTATGTGAATGAATCTCCTTAATAGCGCACACTGTCTTGTTTCTGTGCATTCGTATTGTATAGTGGAACATAAAAAATTATATTTCCTTTATCTCTCTATTATAACAAATCATCTACAACAATGCAAGATGACTAAGTAAATAATACTTAAATATTTAGACAATAAATAAATCAATAAATATAATTCTCAGTCCTTTAAGACAGTTGATCAAGACACTATTCTTTGCACGATGACTACGCATCTTTTGATAAATATGATGATTGTGGCTGCAAATTTAATTATCCAGTGCATCAAGTTACATCTTATTCACTGACAAACGCTGCATAACAGGGAACCAAAAACACTCACTCACAATTTTTGGTGCATACAAATACCAACCATTATTCTTGTCTGTAAAAAAGGAATAGAAATGCACATTTTTGACTAACTATGTAATGAATAGTAACTGTTTGTGGCAGTTTGCTTCCTGCTAATTTTAAAAAAGCCAAGAGAATGAAACTTCTAACAGTAATCTGAATCTTGAGCCCTTTATGTCAGAATACAGGAATAACCTTAAGTGAAGGAAGGAAATTTGGTTACCAGTTGGGCATTTGCGGCTGCATCTGTCTAATGCTTTGCACCATCTTTATCATACATCACCAGTAGCCAATTCCTGTGGATGTATAATGTCAATGTTTATATAGCTTTCAGCATATAAACCATTTTTACACCCAGCATCTTAGTGAACCTTTTTTCCCCAATATCAGTGCTCATAAACTCTGATATGATTATGAACAATTACACAATATTACATATAATGTAAGTGTATAAATGTAAGTAGTCAAGTATCTTCAAGTTTAGCTCAACTTCTAAACTTTATTAAGTCTGCATGAAAGTGTAGAGATAAAAAAACTGCAGGTTGCCACAAATTGATTCAGCTGTTTTGTGCAATTTCACCTTTTCTCACAACAAATTATGCAAAGTGTTTCATACTAGGTAGCTTTGCAAGTTGATTCTTAACATTTCTGAACTTTCAATCTTTTTGATGAAAATATCTCAATGTTGAATGAGGTAATGGTAATGATATCAAGAATTCTTGAAAGCATCTGGTTTTACAATAAATATACAAACCTAAATATGTTACTCTAATAAAAATGTTGAAATCACAGGAGCTACATTTTCTGGAATATCTAAATGAACATGATGACGACCTTCAACTTCTACATATTTATATTTCTGAGCCGATTTTTTAACAGTTTCACAGAAATCACTGAAATCTTCTGGTTTGTCAAATTTTAAACCATCTTTTGCTTTAATGTTAAGGACTTTACATTTTACATTTGATGCAAATGCAAGGAGGTAATCTTGAGTATAACCTGGTTCTATTGAGGCTTTCAGGCGAGAATCTCCAATAAAGCAGTAACGTCCATTCTCCAGTTTGTAAAGACCTCGTTTCATTAGTATTTCACATGCATCTCTTGAAGCCATTTTCTTCATTGCCTCATGAAGACGGTTAAAAGCTTCTTCATACGTGTACGATGTCCTGCTGCTACCATCCAGGGCATCTAGCTCCAAAAATTTTTCCATATGGTTGCTCACTCTTTTTAGTCTTTTTTGTGGATCTACTGTTAGTGGTTTGAAAGCATCCAATGATATGTAATGTTCAACATTATTTGGGAATAATGAGGAGTAGAAAAATCCTATAATGCTACCTAAGGAATGACTCAAAAGAGAAACCTTTTCATAATTGAAATGTTTGACAATTCGATGGATGCATGCTACAAAATCCAAGATATAGTATGGTTGGCCTCTTGGTAGATGAGATGACAGTCCATGTCCAGGTAGATCAATAGCAAGAAAGCTTAGTTCTGGTGGAAGGAGGGGAAGCAAAGTATCCCATGATGCTGCATTGTCCTGATATCCATGAATGCACAAAACAGGTTGTACATTTTGTGCACCCCACCATTTACCTGAAACAATGTTAGATGTTAGCATAAAAATCCAATACTAAGGTAGATGTCAAAGTGTGCAATCACACCAATGCAGCCAAGATGCACATTTTTTAAACAGGAATATTCTAAATATGGCATGCCCTTAAAATATTACTGAGTACCTTCCCCTTACAAACAGGAAGCAAACACCACATTAATGATCTTTAAAACAAATGCATATTTATATTATTCTTTCCAAATAAAAACAATTGGATGTTTAACAAACAAATAACATAAACCATTATCATTTATTTAAATAACTGTTCTGCAACTCATTCTTAAATGATTTAAATAAAAAGCATTTTTACAGACCTCATTTTTAAATGGATTAATATAAAATAATTTCTCCAACTACAATTGTCCAGAAGTTATTGATCGTGAGCTTTTAATGGTTATGAAGATACATGTAAGATTTAAAACAAAAAACGTGGGGTACATGCAACTGATAATTGATGCACAAATAGTTCACATTAAGTCATGAACAACTTTGTTGCATTGCAAATTATTTGAACCATTGTGCACGTTTTCGCAATGATCTGTAGAAGGGTAGGATTTTGTATGAGGCTAAGATAAATTATTTTACACTTTTTAATCTGTTTTAAAAACTTATAATATTAAAATGTCTTCTATTTAAATAATTTTAAAACTAAAAATAGACTGGACAACAAAATTTAACTTTTTTCTGTTATGGAAATGAAAACACTGGAATTCAATGTACTTTTTCATACTGAATATGAATATAGTAATAAAACTGTCAAATGTGGTCTAGTTTTCCTGCAATTGCAAGAAATATAATTTGAAAAAGAAGGCAACAGAAAAAAATTGTATTTTCATAAACATGCTACTATTTGGCTAGGATTACTCCACTTACAGACATCTCTTTTAAGCTGTCTGTTATACTGAACCTCGGAAATATCCCTCATCCAGCAGTAATCCGTTAACGCAAATGTACCATTTACCCTGGTAGTGTTTCGAATGTTGAAATTGTCTGGTGAAAGTGCAGAAAGTATAACTTCAATGACATATTGCACCCCATTTGCTGATAAGCCAGCAATGAGTCATCCACTATTTCCCTATAGTTCAGTGCATGACATTTCCCATTTTAGGTGGCATCTCTGAAAGATTCCTAAACAGCATGTAATTTTACTGTCAGAAATCCATTGACAGATTGATCAAAAAAGAATTCTTAATTTTAGCTGTACTTATCCTTGGAAATGTTGAAAGTAAACATTTAAATGCTGGTCCATCTTAATTCAATGTTTTAACAAAATGTTTAATCAGTCCCAGTTTGATGTGCAGTAGATAGAGCAGAATTTTTCTAGATTCAATCAAGGGCCGCTGCCTTATGCTCATTGTTCCTGGTTCCCAAGCATTTCAAGGAGGCCAGTCTTTCCTTTAGTGCAAAATCTTAGCCAGGTGATCCCATTCACACAGAAAATAATGTTTTGTAAATCCTTGTTGTAATACAAGAAGAACTGCAACCATCTTTATACTGCAACATATTTTCCACTTAAATCTGTCCTAATTTATGTAGTTTAAAATCTCTCATATTTCCAATGTCTCTTTTATATGGAGTGCAGTAGTACAGCTTCAAGGCTCAGCATGGAAGCATTTAAAAATAGCCTCCATTGTTCTGTGTGTTGGATATTTATGACTTCCATTAAGGCTTGCACATCATTACAACATTGAATGCTGTTATTTTGAAAATTGTTCTAAAGGCCTCTGCCGTGTTCTAAAACCAGACAACTTCACATTTTCTGAGAGATCGTTAAGCTGCCTTAATTGAGATGCTAGCAGCTCCACTTGGTCTTTGAAAGTTCCAAGTCTCAGACAAGATCATCTAACTCATTTTGAGTCATTCTGTGTAGGTTGGTTTGAATGTTGAGATCAGAATCATGATGTTGAAGTTACAGGTATCTGGATTTAGTTTCTTTGGAGTGAGACACTGTGTGAGTAACTGAAGGTACATTAGGGTTCATTCACATTAATGACCTTTTCTTCTTTGAAATTAACTTCACACTGGTACCACAAAGAAATACCAATCATATGCATGGTTGGTTTGTTCCCTCCAAATCAAGGGCACAGCAAAGTGCACTGATCCCAGCTTTTATCTTGGTCCCCTATTTGGCACCCAAAATACAGATGGTATTCTTTCTTTAATGAAGTTATATTTAGCTCTGAGGTTGCAAAAGTCATTTTCCTAGCATCAGCATCATTTATACACTTAAGCAGCATCTTAATTTCTATCACATCACAGATTTATCACTATACAGAATTTAAAATGAGTATTCTGACAAAATAGACATACTTAGGTCATTTAATAACTAGTGGCAATTTTGAATTAACAAATAAAACATTTTTGGAGCTCTCACATTATTGCAGTGCTTAGAAGTAATCTCCTCCAAAATGAAGAACTCGCTTCCACACATCAGCAGAGCAATCCAATTGAGCACAGATTTTCCTCATCTTTAACTTCTTTTTAAGTATGTGGAGAATCATACCAGGAGCAACTCCAACTTCCTGTGCTAGTTCAATACAAGTCCAACAACAATGTTCTTCCAGCAGTGCGCTAACAAAATTCACATGCCTTATGAATTTCCTTCACAATACAAACACCAGCCTCAACTAACAACATCTTGTGTCTGACTAAATGAACATCCTTTTACAAGCAAACACAAACCCTCAAACCCCTTAAACTCCCCAGTGTAAGGAGCTTGCTGTAACACTGATGGATAAACTGCTGATGCTTTCTTCCAAAAAGTGTAATCCGAGACATGTGCTATACCATGAAACCAGACCACAATGGCCATTTTTACTGTTATCATTAGCAGTACAAAATTAGTTAGAAATAGCTTATTTTGTTTCCATAACTTTTTGGCTGTTGTCCAGTGATTTTGGGCTTTATCAGGTCACTTTTTTTTTTGATTAGCAAAAATGTGTATCTTACAGTTTACCAGTTATGCATATGTTGCTCAAATTGTGGAAGACTTCAAAGCCTATTCCCTGAAAATTTAAGGTATGCATTTTGTCTGACATTAAAATATTTTAAGCATGTGATACTCTAGTAAAAATTGTTAAAGAGCCGTTTTTGAGAAAATCAAAATTCTTGAACATTTTTCCATATATGGAGTTGTTTAGAGTGCAGAGATTTTCCTGAAAGCTAGTTACTATTGTACTGTCATCCACTTCTGAGTTATTTTAAAGTTTCAAGCCTCTAGTCATTGTAAAGTTAGTTTAAAATCAATTGCAGAATTTGTATTAGACGAACAGAGGAGAAAGCAAGTTAATATTTTAAAAGGATTATATGCATATCTACCTCCTGCTAATCATAATAATCTAGGAATTATTTGCGACTCACACTTTGTTTGAGGTTCATAAATTTGTACAAGAAGTTGAAATGAGAATGCTAATTGTACTACTTATAATACCGAAAAAGATAAATGAACAGTATAATCCCCCATAACACCAGTTTGTTTTGTAAAAGCTTTATATATACTGGACTTTGCCTTTATAAAGGCCTACCTGAACACCTAACGAGCATATCTGCACTTCCTAAATTTAAATGCTGTATGAAAAAGTTCCTGTTAGAACATTGTTTTTATAGTACAGGTGAATTTTTTGAATATGTCAACTACATACAGTTTCTGAATTTTCATTTCTAAACTTGTGTTGTGTATATGTTTATTGTATAATTTTTACTACCCCTACTACTAATAACTAGTGGTACTGATTAGATCCTGGCAACTAACAGCATTGCTAACAAACAAAAAGTAGCCTACACACCATGCTTGTAATAAAAACCATGACATTGTCCAAATCCAAAATTACTAAAAGGGGTGATAAACCAAAACAAACTGACGTGGGAAACCATATTAATATGGAGAAGGACCAAGTAAGAACTTTGAAATCCCGCCAGTTAATAATTTGTTAAAGAAGTTCATAGTTCCAGCATCAGAGAGAACAGAGCAGACAACAGATGATAGTTGGACCTTCTAGGTTGAAAATGGATGCAATGGCATCCAAAACTACTCCCTCAATAACATAAAAATGTAAGTGACAAAGTGTCAAAAACCGACTACAAATAGTATTTTCAATCTAAATTGCTTTTTTCTGATACTGATATGTAAGAGAGAGCTCCTTGGAAGTTGAGCTCAAATATTACAGGTGGTATGTGCAATTGTGACATGTGTAAGTTTTCAGATTAATTACAACTTTGTATTTGACAAAAGCTCACCTCCCTGAAATAACATGCTTTTAATCCAAGTATTTGTAGACACTTCAATCTCCACTATTCTTAAAATATCCAATGCAATAAATCAAATAAAAACATGCAGTTTTGTAGTATGGTAAAATATTAACTGACCATGTAGTTTTTCTTCTTTTTCAATCCTGATTATTAAAGCAAAATTAACAGCCATAAAAATCCAGAAACTTAAAATGTTCACTTAAAATCATTAAAACAATTTGGAACTAGAAAGTAATGAAATTTTGAGTTAGATACGTCTATGTTCAAATAAAAACATGCATTTGCATGGAATTCTCTAGTATAATCTTGCAAATAGTTTGGCATAGGATGAAGTCATCTTATTGTGATGGGGCTAGACATAATATGATGGCTAATCTTATTATCATGCTCCTTTTCCAAAAACATGTTCACAATGTTGTTGATTCTGTTATGACAACAAATGCCCACTTCTTCCATTCTGAAAACCAAACAACTGTTATGATTAAAACATCAGAAAGCACAATATAAATCCTGGTTGAGCAAAATTTAAGTGTTCAGCCCAAGCTGTTAACTTACCATCTTTGCTAAACGACCAGAATGGTGTTAATTTGAGTGACACATAAATACACATATACACATATTTCGACATAAGTCGAAATATTGTTGCGGCAACTCACATAAAAGTTTCACGCGATAACATGGCTTGTTAGTCTACACAAACAGCCGATAAAGGTCTGCCACAACAAACAAACTGAGATAAACGGAAATTTCTGGTGCCTTCTGGACTGATAGAGATAATTCGGTTTTTGGTTTATGTTAGAATGATCGAGAAATGATTCAGCGAGATATATAAGAGATTGTGACATGCCAGCAGACAGTTGTGGTGAAACAAGAGGAGTTACAAGTTGTAAACAGAGTGAGAAGTGGAGTACTGAAACAAGAATTGTTGAAAAGACAGTTTTGTAACAAGAGTGTTGTTGTAATGAGAGCTGATGTTGGAAACTGGACGCGGTTTGTTATTGTCATCGACCTTGGAAGATTGTGCTTTTAGGTAATGTAATGTTGTTACGTGAGAATTGAACAGTGTATCTCTATGCAAATAAAAGAGATTTTTAATTTCTGCAATTCGGCCTTTTAATTCTACGAACCCACCAAAGTCACAACTGGTGTCAGGAAGTGGGACAACAACGAAAACGGAAGCTGCAAATAGCAACTTGGGCGCGACGATGACCGACATCAGGAAGAGCAGCCAGAGGAACGAGGAAGGACCGGCGTGGCGAGGAGCACGTCGGCGCCATTACCACCATCCCCTCGAGCGACACTGCGCGCCGTCAGCCGGCGCATGGATGACAGCCTCATCGCGGACGGTTGGGTCAGAGGGAAGCCGTGCCGGTACTCGTACACATCGGGGCAGCTGTGACCATCATGAGACCTGACGTGGCCAAGGGTTTGCCGTCGAGGAAACCAAACCTATCATACCAGCTAATGACGGCATCGGGCGACAACTTGCCCGTGGAGAGGGATGCCCTGCTGCAGTTGACCTTGGGATGGAGTGGCGTGCGTCAGTGGGTGCTCGTCGCGGAGGTGGCTGAGGAGGTGATACTGGGATTGGATGCCCTCAGGAACCACGAGGCGACGGTCGACGATGGCAGGAAGGTCCTGCGGCTCAATGGAGAAGAGTTCGTACTGAGGCAACCCGAAGAACGCCTTGGAATCTGCAGGGTCATCTTGAAGGTAGATGTGGGTCCCCGCGAGAAAGGAGGTGGTGGTGACGGCGCGACTGGGACAGCAAATGAAGAACATTGTTGCCGTGCCGAGAGGTGCCAGTGAGGCTGCTTAACCTAGCGGACATCGATCATGACGTCCAGGCCGGAACGAAGACGTGGACGTGATGATGATGGTGTTTAAGGGCGCTCAACTGCTGGGTCATCAGCGCCCTTAACAAAAAACCAATGGGTTTAAAATCTAATTAAAACGAGAAAGACTACAACACTAAAATGCAATAAATCAAATAAAAGCAAACCGATGTGGCAAAGACTAAAATAGAAACTAAGACAATTAAAACCATAAAGGAGATAAAATGGTTAAAATACCCAAAATTTTAGGGCTAAATCCTAAAATTTGTAGATAAAATGAACGCTAAAACTTTGCCCACCGCCGCCTCGTCATCCGCGAGTATCTCTGCCATGCTGGCCGGCAGCTGGAGAGACCTGCGGAGACGGGCTAGTCTAAAACAATCTAAAAATAAATGACGCACGGACAGTTCGGCACCGCAGAGCGGACAAACTGGAGCCGGTGTCCGGTGTAATAAAAGACTGTGGCTAAAATGACAATGGCCAAGACGCAACCGAGCCAAAATAACTTCTTCCCGGCGCGATTGGCAACAGGAAGTCACCCAGTGATTCGGAAGCTCCTTTACTATTCGGAGCTTGTTGTCACGGAGAGCAGACCACTCGTCGCGCCAGCAAGAGAGCGCCGCCCTATGCACAACAAGCCGAAAGTCTTCCGCGGCCACAGATGAAATTGTTACACTGGGGTCTATGGTTGCCACCCTGGCTGCCGAATCCGCCATTTCATTCCCCCGCAAGCCTACGTGTCCAGGAACCCATGCACAAACCACGCTAACGCCCGAGGCGTGTAGGACGTGGAGGGCGTCCTGGATACGCTGTACGAGAGGATGGTGGTTGTACAGCTCACGTAGGCTCTGGAGTGCGCTGAGGGAATCACTTAAAATAAGGCAGTCACCCAACTTTCGGCGGCGAACATACAAAATGGCTCGATATATTGCAGTCAGCTCTGCAGTGTATACGGAAGTGCTGCCATGGAGACCGAATGTAAAGGGTTCGGCCCCATGGACAAACGCGCATCCTACACAGCTAGAGCATTTTGACCCGTCAGTAAAATTTAGGTTAAAATCCTGATAGCCCGATAAAAAGTCTGAACATAATCTGCGGATACTAATCATAGGCGTCGTCGATTTGCTGTGCAGCGTCATGCCAAAATCCACGTGATCTGCTGCACGCAACCAAGGGGGATACACCCTTTCGCCTCCAGGGAGCATCCTAGGCAGCACGAGTCCATGTTTAGCAAGGAGCTCCCGGAAGCGAAAACCCGGAGGCTTAGGCTTTACACGGGTGTTCGCATACTGGACGTCGAAGGCGGTGTTGAAAAAGGGTGCAAAAGTCGGATGCAAAGGCATACTATACAACTCACAGCCATAATTCCCCAGCAAAAATGCCCGCCGACAATACAGAGGTGGTTCTGCCGCTTCGGCGTAGAGGCCAACAACTGGGCTAGTTGGTAACGCCCCCGTAGCTAGACGTAGGCCGGAGTTATGGACTGTGACTAGTTTCTTCAGAACAGATGGGCGAGCTGAAGCATAAACGATGCACCTATAGTCCAGCTTGGAGCGAATCAGTGTGCGATACAGACGAAGCAGCACTGCACGATCCGCTCCCCACGATTTCCCACTAAGTATCCGCAAAATATTAAAAGAACGCTCACATCGTGCTTTCAACTGCGCTATATGCAACGACCAGCGAAGCTTTCTATCGAAAACAAGTCCGAGGAACCTCGTTTCATCGGCAAATGGTAAAACATGGCGACCTAGTCAGAGGAAGGGTGGTAACCGACTGTTGCGGCGCCAGAAGTTAACGCAGACTGTCTTCTCAGTGGAAAACCTAAAGCCGTTCTTAGAGCTCCAGTCATGAAGGTTGTCTAAGCATTGCTGTAGACGACGCTCCAGGAACGGAGTACGCTGAGAAGTACAGTAGACGGCGAAATCGTCCACGAATAAGCACAATGAAACCCCTCGAGGAACACAGAGATAGAATTAATCGCAATAGCAAACAGTGTAACACTTAGTACCGATCCTTGTGGGACCCCGTTCTCTTGGATAAAAAGGTTTGATAAAACCGAGCCGACCCTAACTCGGAACACACGATTGTTCATGAACTCCCGAAGAAACACGGGTAGGCGTCCCCGAATATCCCAGCTGTGCAGGGTGCGTAACAGACCTGCACGCCAACACGTGTCATAGGCCTTCTAGAGGTCGAAATATATGCCGACGGTCTGATAGTTCTGCAAAAAACCGTTCATGATCTGTGTCGACATCGACACGAGGTGGTCTATTGTCGAACGGCGACGACGGAAACCACACTGGATGTTCACCAGTAAGTTGTGAGTTTCCAGCCACCATACCAACCGCCCATTGATCATGCGTTCCATCACCTTGCAGACGCAACTGGTGAGCGAAATGGGACGGTAGCTGGAAGGCAGATGTCGGTCCTTCCCTGGTTTCAGAATTGGAATGATAGTGGCCTCCCGCCACTTGTCAGGAAAACTGCCGTCAACCCAGATACGGTTATAGACCTCGAGTAGGAAAGCTTTCCCTTCGGGAGAGAGATGTTGTAAAAAGCGAACGTGGATACCGTCTGGTCCTGGTGCAGACGCTCGGGAAGATGAGAGTGCATGTTCTAGCTCTGCCATGGTGAACAGGCGATTGTAGTCTTCAAGGTTTCTAGATAGAAAGCAGAAACCTTGAGATTCCACCTGATGCTTAATTGAGAGAAACTCAGGTGCATAGTGATCTGAGCTAGATACCCGAGCGAAGGAATGCTCAAGGTGTTAGCCACGTCTAATGGATCCACAACGACGCCTGAAGGAGTTTTCAAACCAGCAATCGGAATGTGGGTCGATTTTCCGGCCACGCGCCTTAACCTATCCCACACCACAGAAGGTGTATGGCGATTAAAAGACCCAACAAAAGCAGTCCATGATCTCTTTTTGCAGTCCTTAACTACTTCCCGAGACCTGGCACGCATCCTCTTGTAATGAATAAGGTTCTGCATTGTGGGGTGGCGTTGGAAAACCCTAAGGGCACGTCTACGAGCTCGGATTGCATTCCGGCAGTTATCCGTCCACCATGGCACAGGACGGCGATGGGGATTGGGAGACGAACGCGGAATAGACCGTTCTGCGGCGGCAAGTATTTGCTCGCTAAGATGTTCTACGAGCTCGTTAACAGAGGCGCGCTCCTCATAACTAAAAACCGCCAACTGGGTGTAAAGGGTCCAGTTGGCGTGATCGAAACGCCAGGTTGGCAAGCGAGTGGAACATACAGATTGTGCTAGGAGACTAATGAGACACAGGAAGTGGTCTCTGGAGTGTAGGTCAGAGATGACGTTCCATTGGAGGGACACTGCTAACTGCGGCGAGCATACTGCCAAATCCAGATCCGAAAAGGTGTTGAAGGCATCGGAAAGAAAAGTAGGTTCTCCAGTGTTCAGGAGAACCAGGTTGTTATTGTCCAGGAAACCGGAGAGAAGTCTACCCCTGGCACAAGTTCGAGTTGAGCCCCAAAGAGGGTGATGGGCATTGAAGTCCCCCACCAACAGAAATGGGGCAGGTAACTGAACAACCAGATCTTGGAGCATGGTGATAGGTCATCTGAAGGTTGTAACAGTACTTTTGGGTTATGTTTGAAGTATGAAAAGTTTATAAATTTATAAAAACTGATTATGTAAATATATTTAATAATTTAAATATGTAAAAATGTATGTAATTGTGTGATTAGCCGAAATAATACTGGTATGACGTAATATGACGTAATGTAGTGACGTGCCATTGGATCGGCCAATCACAAAATTAAGTAGAAGTAACGATAGTTACGAGAATTCAATAATCTTTAAGAGACAGATATGTTCTTCAGTTTTGTTACATTACGATAAGTCAATAATCTTTAAGAGACAGATATGTTCTTCAGTCTTGAATAGTGACGAGACGTCAATAATCTTGTTATAAAGAGAAAGAGATTTTTGATGTAACGACGAATGTGATGTATACCGCTGCAAGAACAAAAACATTTTAAGGCATAACTAATTACAGAATTTGTTTGAAGAAAAATGCTCTTGAGTGGTCGAGGTTAACCTTGACTTCACATGAAACATACAGCACTTTCAGAAATCTGTTTATGAATCGATTTTGGGGACCTAAGAGACAAAGAAGAATAAAAGTTGAGTTAGCAACGGGTAGGTTTGAGTTTAGAAAAGGGATTTCTATGACCGAATATTTCTTAAAATTAGCAAACAAAAGTAAGTTGATTAATCCCGAAATTTCTGAGACAGAAATTGTCAACATGCTAATACGTCATTATCCACCACATATCAGAAATCACTTAATTGTGGCTAAGCCTATCGATTTCTCTGATATGATTGAGTTATTATCTGAATTTGAAGCACATAACCTCATTAATGATACAACATCGTGTGATGGTAACCATAATAACGTCCATATTGAGCGAGGAAGAAATCGATAGGAATCACAACCTACAAACACTAGGACGAGTTTAAATTGGGGCGGGGCACCCGTGAGAAATCAAAGATTTGAAGGAAGAGATTATGATCCTAGACGAACATATGAATCTGTAATTCCCGGAACAAGAGAGGGAGTTCAAAATAATTTGCAAAGTAATTATCATAACAACCAGTCGACGAGAATTGGAAGAAATGACCAAATAAACCATGTAAGATTTTATCGAGGAAACAATCAATGAATAAGTGACTTTAATAGGGGTAGAGGTACTAGTCTATTTAATGCAAATCAAAGAGATTTTAGGGGTTTGAGATTTGAAAGAAGCAATCAAAATGAAAGAGTAGAAAATACACAAAGCACAGAGAATGATGTGAATATAAACAATAGTACCAACCTAACCAACAATGCAAGTAATAATCAGAGGGAGACAGAAAACTAAAAACCAAATCATTTTGTGCTCTGGAAAAGGGTTCGGTGAGGATGATACAGGGCGAATTGAAAATTGAAAATAACGGAAATAAGCTCACTCTCTTGGAGAAAAATAAGGAATTAGTTAATCCACCTCGGATAATTATTTACCTATGGGATAAAGAATATACAGCCTTAATTGATACTGGAGCCAGTTCTACTGTGATAAGTGAGGAATTGTTTAAAAATCTGTTAGTTAACTATAAAGTGGAATATTTAAATGTGTGTAATGTTTACTGCAGTACTGCAATTGGGAAGAAAAAGGATAGAATTAAATATCAAGTATTAACTAAGGGACGAATAGGTGAATGGAATTTCGATTTCATTGCGTTGGTAATTCCACATTTGGCAAGAGACGTAATTGTGGGTAATGATTTATTATATGAATGGCAAAGTGTATTGAATTTCGAAATACATGAAATGAAGGTTAAGACAGAAAATGATTTATTAGTAATAAAATTATTGGAAGAAGATGGAAGAAAAGAAGAGAATAGAGATAATATAAATAATGAAAGGTTTTTTGTGGAAGATATACTTTTGCAAGAAGATGGTAATATTGAATACAACGAAAACGAAAGTTGTGGGAAGAATTTAATTATTGATGGATTGCAAAATAATGTAACTGACCTTGAAAAGCATTGTTGCCAATTATATACACTACAAGATAAGAACGACGGAAGCCAAGTGGAGGAAGAAATAGAATTCCAGAGAATATTACAAGTAAAGTTAGAAAACACATACAATCTAGACCAAGCGAGAAAAGAACAGCTGAAATTATGTATATTAAAGAACAGAAAAGCCTTTAGTTCAAAACCTGGACTGTGTAACAAATACACACACACATTTAAAGTGAATGATACTGCTCCTTACACATAAGAGCCGACCTTTACCAATAGCAGCTATAAGACAAGCATTTCTAGAAGAAATTTGCAATCAATGGGGTACTTATTGTCAAAATAGTTAAATAATAATGAAGCATATATTATTGTTTAATGTCAATATATTGTTGTATTTTAATTGATGTCCATTTATTGTTGTGTTTTATGTATGTGTTATGTATTATTGTTGTAAACGAAATTGTTAATTGGGGCTATTCTTCGAAATATATGGAAATAGATTGTTAATTCCTTTATTTGGTTATTTTTCCATATATTTCGAAGAGGGGCATTTGTAACAGTACTTTTGGGTTATGTTTGAAGTATGAAAAGTTTATAAATTTATAAAAACTGATTATGTAAATATATTTAATAATTTAAATATGTAAAAATGTATGTAATTGTGTGATTGGCCGAAATAATACTGGTATGACGTAATATGACGTAATGTGGTGACGTGCCATTGGATCGGCCAATCACAAAATTAAGTAGAAGTAACGATAGTTACGAGAATTCAATAATCTTTAAGAGACAGATATGTTCTTCAGTTTTGTTACATTACGATAAGTCAATAATCTTTAAGAGACAGATATGTTCTTCAGTCTTGAATAGTGACAAGAAGTCAATAATCTTGTTATAAAGAGAAAGAGATTTTTGATGTAACGACGAATGTGGTGTATACCGCTGCAAGAACAAAAACATTTTAAGGTATAACTAATTACAGAATTTGACTTCTTTATTCCGGACCACGCCTTGAAACACGTATGTCTCATGACTTATTTAGAATTCGATTGATACTTCAAAATAATCATGAAAGTGAACGTATGAACATAATTTTGGAGCTGATGTTGGCGTGGATGCCTTGTACAGGAGGATCCAAGAAAGAAATCAGAATTAACATTACAAGATGCAAAATTCCCGTTACAGGGTGGAATATACATGTTGCAGATAACCAGCTCTATCGTCGGCAGTACTATACGGGCAGCAACGGACTGGATGTTAGTGTGTAAAGGTGTCACATCCACATAGACGTCATCTCTGACCAGAACCATCGTCCCTCCGTGTGCCGGAATACCGTCTTCCGGGGCAAGATCACGCCGGAAGGGAGTATACCGCCTTAGTGCAAAGGAATCCTGAGGATGCAGTTTAGCCTCCTGCAAGCAAACTACTAGGGGGTCATGCTTATTAAAGAGCAAATCAAGCTCTGGGCGATGTGCCCGGAGTCCACGTATGTTCCAATGTAGGAGTGCCATGTGGAGAGTTAGGAGTACGTGGGAGAGCGCAGTGAGCCATAATTAGGAGCATAACAATTACTAACTGGGTGGTTTCTCCCGGTTCAGCTTGAGTTTCTTCTTACGCGTCGGACTCCGGGTGGGCCGAGGGTGGCCTGCCACCACAACCGCATCCGCAGCCCCATCGCTACTAGCGGACTCGGAACAGGTGGTGCGGGTCCGCGAGCGAGAAGGAGAACGACCCTTGGGGCGTCGTGTTGCTGAAGTCCTACTTGAACGGTCGGTGGTAGTTCGAGCAGCTGAGACCAAGGTGGAAGTGGTGACGCTGCGGGATAGCGGAGCAGTATCCAGTTGAGTTGGGCGGTCGAACGAGTCAGTTTGAGTGGCGATAGAGACGCGAGAGAGTGCAGTGGGGAGAGTTTGCACTACTTCATCGCATTTGGGTGTAGGCTTTAGGAGCGGCGGAGTAATCCAAGGAAGTGGTTGGGTGAAGGGCTTCATAACGTTTTCTGGCCTCTGGGAACGTTAACTTCTCTAAGACGCGGAGCTCTTGAATTGCCTGTTCTGCCAGATATCGTGGGCATTTCCTCGTACCAGATGGGTGTGCACCCTCACCGATGACACAATGGGGGTCCTGTGTACACATAGACTCGTCATGCGCAGGGCAGCCACAACGAGGACAGACGGCGGGGGCCTGACAACGCTGCTGGGTGTGTCCATATTTCTGGCAACGAAAACACCTGATGGGATTCGGAATGTATGGACGGATAGCCGCTCGCTCATAACCGCAAAAGATGTGCGGCGGTAGCACGGTCCCTTCAAAGGTCAAGAAGACCGTGCGAAGCGGAAACGGTTTATCGTCCCTCTTACCAATAAGGCAGAATGCCGCAATAACACCCTGATCGGATAAAGATGCACCGATATCTTCATTCGAAAAGCCATCCAAAGAAGAGGTAGTAACCACACCGCGGACAGAATTCAAACTCCGGTGCTTAGCAACAGTTATGGGATACGAACCAAGAAGACTGGCCTGTAACAGCTGGTTGGCTTGCGTATCCTTGGCGACCTCGATTAACAATGTACCATCTCTACAGCACGTTGCGTTTTTAACAGGGCCACAAATTCGGTCGACTTCCCGTTGTATATAAAAGGGGCTTAAGTCCTTCATTGTCTTTGTTTCACCTGTCAAAGCCATAACCAAAAATCGGGGAGTGAGAGGATTTGAGCGCAAGGGAGCCATGATAAAAGAGTCCCCCCTCCGGAACCGTCGGCGTCAGCCTGCCATCAGGGGGATTAAAGAAAACAGACACCTATATCTTCCGGTCTGTGCCGGCCTGGGCACCCGCGTCAGGCCCGATCTCACAGAGTACTTCAGAGGAGTTACCCTCCGCCTATCACTACTTACCGGTATGCGACACGTTCACCATTGGCAGGCCCGACTTTATGCCCCTACCATTGGAATAACCGCTAATGGCTCCCCACTTTAGGCCACGCTGCCTCAACGGAATCAGCGTGGATTCGGGGGACTTGTGGTTGGTTACATCGGGCCCCAGACAGCGGTAACACGTCGGGTCTCCCCGTCCACCCCAGCGATACGCGTCCGCCGAGACCCGGCCCCAGCGGGGCTACGTGGGTGTACATGACAATGGAACGGCTCCGCACCTAGTGTCGCACAAAAGGGGTAGTGAGGAGGGTCCACTCAACCTTCGCGCCTGAGACCTCCGGAGAGCACATAAGTTGGAAGCTGCGCCGAAACCGTGGGACAGGTACCACGGAGAGAGGAAAGATCCCTGCTGGTGAGACAGGAGTTGATAAACCTAAACACTTAAATCTATAAGGAGCAATAAACCTAGAAGAGCAAGAAACTTAAGACTAGGGGTGACAATCGTGGCACATCCAAAATGGGGTGAGAGGGTGACGATGGGGATGATGCTTGGCTAGGGTACCCCGGGGTCGCCACACCCGTACTCACAGAACGTGAGCCCCTGGGGGGGGGGGATGTGGACGTGCGAGCCCGTGGTCAGCGTACCGCAATCGACAAGACAGGAGCCGGCGAGGACGCAACACCTGAGGCTCCGCTGAAAGGCTTATTGGAGAGGGCGGCCGACCACCTGACCGCAGAACTGTTTTAGAAGCTTCGACAACTGCTGAGACGATACCAGCGCGTTTTCAGCCAAGGCAGAGAACTACTGCGTCACCCGGCGAGTTATTGGCGGTAGTAAAGACCTTAGAGCCCTTCTACAAGTACCTGTACGGTCAGCCATTCCACCTGAGGACTGACCATTCCGCCCTAACCTGTCTACTGAGCTTTAAGAACCTGGAAGGCCAGACAGCACGTTGGATTCAGAGGCTGCAGGAGTACGACTTCGCCTCTGAACATCGTAGAGGGAAGAATCACAGTAACGTAGACGTCATGTCCCGAAGACCCTACCCAAAGGAGCGCGGCCAATGCACAAGAGTGGAAGAGAAGGAACGTGCCGCAGCAGTCCGAGTAGTCACGGCAGTGCCTGCGGATAGCTGGGATAGATAGCGCAGGCCTGAGGAGGGAGCTGCTGGCGGACGCAAACTTGGAACCAGTCTTGAGGAAAGCGGAGGCAGGGACAAGACCAACCTGGGAGGATATCGCACCGAGGAGCGCCACCTATAAGTCGTACTGGGCCCAATGGGACTCGCTGAAGATCAAAGAGGGCGTGCTGTTCCGGGTATGCGAATCGCCTGATGGGAAGACGCAGAGGTAGCAGTTGGTACTTCCCCGAAGTAAGGTCCCGGAGGTCTTGGAGGAAGTGCAGGCCGGTACTTCAGGACACCTGGGAGCAAACCGAACAATCGACAAACTTCAACAGCCATGGCAAGGACTGTACCAGGTGGTGAAGAGGATTAACGATGTGGTCTATGGTATCCAGAACGCGCCCCGAGGGAAGATGTTGGTGGTACACTTGGATCGTCTGGCCCGCTACGATGGTGCTGTTCGGGAAGACCAGCCTTGAGGGAGCAGTGTCGCGGCAACTCACATAAAAGGTTCGCGCGATAACACGGATAGTCAGTCTATACAAACAGCCAGCAGATAAATAGTGCCGATAAAGGTCTGCCGCAACAAACTGAGATAAACGGAAATTCCTGGTGACTTCTGGACTGATAAGAGATAATTCGGTTTTTGGTTTATGTTAGAATGATCGAGAAATGATTCAGCGAGATATATAAGAGATTGTGACATGCCAGCAGACAGTTGTGGTGAAACAAGAGGAGTTGCAAGTTGTAAACAGAGTGAGTAGTGGAGTACTGAAACAAGAATTGTTGAAAAGACAGTGTTGTAACAAGAGTGTTGTTGTAATGAGAGCTGATGTTGGAAACTGGATGCGGTTTGTTACTGTCATCGACCTTGGAAGATTGTGCTGTTAGGTAATGTAATGTTATGTGAGAATTGAACAGTGTATCTCTATGCAAATGAAGAGATTTTTAATTTCTGCAATTCGGGCTTTTAATTCTATGAACCCACAAAGTCACAATATCAATACAAGTGCTTATCTACTGAAGAAACCTGAAGATTTGCCATGTCATACACATGCTGTTCAAATATGCATTAAAATGACTGAATGAGAAATTTTAATATGCAAGATCATATCATACGCCATTTAATATAAAAGTATTATTTGACACCTCATACTTTAACGGTGGGTGGAAGGATGGGGCTTGAAATGCAGCCATCTTCTCATAATGAGCCCTAGGTTTTTCTAAATATAATAAGAAATAAGCAAAGATCTGCATAACAAAAATAGGTTGATCTTTGTATCTCATGATTGTGATTTTTTTTCGGCACTGTCATTGTAGATATTGCCAGTTGACGTTGCAACCTATGCCTGTAAAAGCTGCCATATTTGGGATTTAGCTTCAGATCCTGAGGCAACGCTTCACTCTTTTTATAAAAAACAAGTATCCCTCTCTATACTTTGCAGCTTAAGGCAACAAATCAGTGATAACATATTTTATAATTATCAATTCCCACAAATACTTTTAATTTATTTTAAAAATGTTGTTGAATTCAATAAATGTACATGTGGACTTAATAGTTGATTTTGTTAAACTTACTGAATTTTGTTTAGATCAAATTTTTTTTCACTTTTAATGGTGATTTTTTTCAACAATCTTCTGGCTTAGCAATAGGTAAGCCTCTTTCACCTTTTCTTGCTGATCTTTTTATGAGTCTTTTTCGAAATGCAAGTCACTAAAACAATCCCTTTATTTTTTAAATGTTGGTATAGATATGTTGATATTTTTGCTGTTGTTCCTGATAAACTCATAAATGATGCTTTGAAATTACTAAATTTGCAAGACAAAACTATAAAATTTACATTAGATACTGAAGTTAATGGATTTCTTCCTTTTCTAGATTTAAAGATAATAAGAAATAATAATAATTTAAACTTTGGTATTTATAGGAAGTCTACTGATATTGATAATTACATAAAAAATAAAAGTTTTAACCCTTTTTCACATAAAATTGCTGTTTTCAATAGTTTGATTTATACATTAATATACCTCTGAATAAAGAGGAATTTAATAAAGAATGTAAACATATTATTAATATTGCTTTAATTAATGGTTCTAATAAAGACTTTATAAATAAAAAAACTGAAAAATTTAAATATCAAACAACTGTTAAGAATATTTCTACCCTTAAAAAAAATAAAAGATGATTATAACTTTAAAAAATGTACTTACCGTCCTTAGGTTAATAAACATTTTCAAAAATTTTTTTTAAAGAGTTTGGTATAGCTTTAGTTCCTCAAAATAAATATAGCATTAAACATTTATTGCATTTCTCTAAAAAAGATAAAATTCCTAGTAATAAAAAATCTGGTATTTATCAATTTGTTTCAACTGTGATAAAGTTTATATTGGAAAGACAAAACATAATTTAGAAACCAGAACGGAAGAACATTTTTGTAACATTAAGTATAAACAGACTGATAAGTCGGCCGTAACAGGTCATTTTTGGTCATTTAACCATGAAATAAATCCAGAAGTTAAATTATTAAAACAAATCCGATAGATTTAATGGTTTGGGAAAAGATATTTATTTTAAAAAACAAACATCTCGTAATGAATTTTGAAATACTAGCAGTCGATTCTGTTTTTAAATTCGTTTCATTTTAAGATTTTGGTAGTACTAACAAGAATATATTAACATCTAACGTTTGTATCAATGACAGTTCCGTTGGTTCCGGCTAACGATGTGGAAGGATTTCCATGAAATCACGATCCTGAACAGTTTATAAGAAAAGCGTCATCATTTCTTATAAGATAAGTGAAGTTTTAAGTTACAAATTGTTATATTTGTATATATCAATTCCTATGCTTGGATTGGTAGTCAACTACGTGCATGTGATGCGACATGTTATGAGAGGAAGCTGGCAGGATTTGTTGGCAACTACTACATGATTTTCATGAGAAAGAACTGGAAGTTAATATGGCAATGTGTGTATTTCTGTCTTCAGAAGTGGAAAATGTAGTCCAAAATATACTCTATAGATATTTCAAATAATGTAGTTACTCTTAGGCTTTGCTGCGAGATATGGAATATCTTTAATTTTATTAAATATCTTAGTACGAGAGGACCAGATATTTAAAATAAGTTTTGTAGTAATGAATACTATCAGTGGAGAATTAATATATCATTAAAAGATACAAAACTGGTTAACCTCACTAGTATATAAAGCTAGTGTGCAGAAAAGATACTGATTAATGTTCTTTTGCAGTCCTTTTTGCCAACATAACTTTTCTTACACTAACCACTTTAATTAAAAAAGAAAAAATGTATATACACTAAACATGTAATCTACATTCATAGTGCATGGCTGTTTCCTAATAATCATCTATGGCCATATTCACCAATGTCTCAATTCTCTAATCCTAAGTAATTTATCCATTGAAACATTGTTCATTGATGCAGTTGAAAGCTCTGCTAAGATCTAAGAATAAACCAAGTGTGTAATTAAATGAGTCTGATATTTTAACTATTTTATTTCTACAGCATCTGTGTCTGCTAAGATATTGGAACTATAGATAGTCAACATGAAAAATCCAAAGCCATGACTGGGATTTGAGCCACGGATCTCCTAGTTTCCATCCTGGTTACCTTAGTCTATATATGGCTAGTGTGAAGAAATGATTAATTTCCATCAATTAACTTATATATTGGAACTATTTGGATACTAGGTTCACATTAGTAGTAATACTGGCTAACAGAAACCATTTTAGGCAAATATTTAGCACGTTAACAGGAATGGCTCAAATTCCCTATGGGTAATCCACTACAGTGTGGGGTATGAAAAGACTTCTTGCAAGTTTCAAATGGGATGACTTTTGTCACTGAATGCTATCAGGTCAGCAACCACAATTGGAGTCCCACAATGTTGACATATTGCATTCCACTAAAGGTATTACTTTGTACAAGCCAAGATGTTTATTAAACTTGACAGATAGCAAACAGTTCACTTTCTTACAATTCCTTTCTTGGAAGTGTTGAAAACAGTGTTGTTATAATAAATTAAATTTAGTTTACTTTCTGTTAGCTGTAGAATGCTCTATCTGCAGAATACGCCATCACATGATACATTTATGACTGCTGCATATTAAAAAAGAGCGTTTTTTATAATAGAGTTCAAATTGTTATTCAGTTGTTCTTTCATTTAAAAAATATGAAAAGTGACCAGCTGGATCAGCCTGCAACTGAAGTGGGACACGACTTAATCTACCTATCCGCTTACCATTAACAATAAAATTGTATTAGTGCCAGCTAAAATACAGCAGCAGTTTGCAAACAGAAATAACACTTTTTTTTTTTTGAGTTTGATTTATGAGTCACTATGTTTACACTCAACTTCACTTACTATGTTGTATAACTGAAACGTTTTCAAGATCATTTGATCATTCGAGCTTTGACTGAGTCACCAAACAGCTGAGGATGACATCGAATGATCTTGAAAACATTTCAATTATACAATAACATAGTAAGTGAAGTTTGAGTGTAAACATAGTGACTCATAAATCAAACTAAAAAATCAAGAATATTTCACTGTTAATAATGCTTCTGTCTTTAATATTTAGAAATAACAATGTTAAACTGACTGATGAACGGTTTATTCATGCAAAAATTGACAAGGTATTCAACAAGACTGGGAAAACAGACATGCAGAAAAACTACGAGAAGTCAACTTTTGGAAGCAAATAGCATGTGACAAGATTTTAAAGCCTATCATCAGTTTGCATGACTCAAATGATGAAGACAGGGACAATGATGAATTGTACCTTGACATGAGTGACAGTGACAGCGATATGGATGAGGTACTGGCAGTTTTCCACTGTGTAAGAGAAACAATTAATTCATAACTATAATTACAGAGGAAATAATCATTTCTTCCACACTAGCCGTGTGTAGGCTAAGGTTTGGATGAATAGAGCCAGACTGAAAAATTCAATGCTATAGCCAGGATTTGAACCACGGATCTTCCGGTCTCCATCCGGTAGCTCTAAACCACTGAGCTACTATGGCCGACATACTGACATGACATTAAATTATCCAACTGACTATGTTTCCACCACTAGGGGTTCTCATATACAATGAGACACACCTACACTGTACGTACTTAAGTCCCAGGTTTCATAGTTAAACCACTATATTTTTGGGTAAATTGATGGAAATAATCATGTCTTCCACACTAGCCATGTGTAGGCTAAGGTTTGGATGAATAATAATAATAATGATGATGATGATGATGATGATGATGATGATGATGATGATGATGATGATGATGATGATGATGATGATGATGATGATGATAATAATAATAATAATAATAATAATAATAATAATAATAATAATAAGATAGTAACAATGGCACTCCACTTTCTGAAATACTTCTTTTTATTCTATATAATAATTATAGCATTCAAAAACATATATAATACATTATAAAAGGCTGGAAAATTCAGTTTGAGTTCCCTTATGTCTAGCGCCAAGGATACTTTCATCCTCCGGGATTGTGTGTGAGAGAGGGAGAGAAATGTGAAAAAAAGTGGAAGTAATGAGGTGGAATACTGTGAACGCAAAGGCATCTCATTCACAGCGGGCCACAACTCTTTCCATTTGAGAAATATTAAATGATTTCAGGGCAAATGCATAGTAAACCTGAAGTATTTGGCAGTCATTGGATTTTAGCTACAGTAAGGTTTTGGCTATGCTTTCCTGTCACTTCAGAATTGCAGCCAATACACTCCTCTTCGGATAAACTTATTTCTGCTACATTTTGCAATTTAGAGCCCTCAGTATACTTTGCTGTATTTGTTGTTAATTACATGTATATCTTGTGCATTACAGGTAATATACACATTAATTAGCAATTTCAGGATAATGTTCCCTACAAAACTTTAGCCTATGTAGCAGTTAAGTAAATACATTTTAAATATATAGAACTAGGAAGTATTAAAATAAATGTATACACGACTGACACATAACATTATTCTTGGCCTTTTTCCCTTAAAATTAGCAATATTAGCATTGTGAAACATTGTGAACTTAGGTATAATTATGTTTTATTCACATAAGGTCCTCAAATGTAGATAATATCGATAATGAATGAAATGGGTGAAATGATGCTCAAATGAGCACAGAGTCCATAGAGCTTTACGTCACACAATATCTTTCACAGCATGGAAAAACCACAGAAAAAACTTATCCAGATAACTTCTGTCAAAGATTGGAACTCGGGACCTCTTTAATGTGAGACATAAATGTTTTCTCCACACCAGAGAGGGAAGCAGGTTTAACTACAGATGTCCTAGATGTATTCTAACAGTAACAGTCATTTAATCAAGAGATGCAACTAACGCTGTATGTAATGGACTGAAATCACAAAATCATGACATGGCAATGTGCAGTTGTAATAGGCTTTCCTTCATTTGTGTTACATTTCCCAAAGTATTATATCAAAAACCACATTCCAAAAGCATAAGAAATATTTACTTAGCAAAGAATGAAATACAAACAAATTTCACTTAAAAAATTGCTACCAAAGGAAATGAGATAAGATTAGTCACATAGGCATTTTTCTGAAAACCTTTATATTTCTATATTAGTGATATACTGAACAGTTAAATTCTGAGGACTGGATTACAAACTTCAACTTCTTATGAATTTTTACTCCCATATAAAACTATCTTTTTATCAATTTCTGCTGAACTGATTTTTTCAAGAAAATGCAGAAATACCCATATGAAACACGCCACAAATGTTATTCTTCACTATTAGTATCATGATTAAAGAAATGATTGTTTCACTTGCATGTATTTTGTATTTAACAAAGTAATGTAATGTGAAAATATATCTTTCCAATGGTTCCTGAAAACATAAATAAAACATTATTCAATCTTTTTAATGGTTTAACTGCAGAAAACTGGCAGAGACCTAGGTTGGTATGGAATGACATCACTGAAACAAGCTGTTGCCAACGGCAGAGTAGTAAAATATATTAACACAGCAAAATGTTGCCAACACATTTCTTTTTATAAACTAGCAATACTGTAATTCATAAGGAAACTGGCAGTGTACAATAATAAGAGATGATAAAAGATACATTGCAAAACATAATTCCACATCACAAATAAAAACAAACTAAATGTGCATTTCTATACTATCTCATTTCTTGTTATGACTACCTTTGCCCATTGTTCTTTGTTTTACATAGAACATTTTAGAATATGATGCAGTCAAAATGCAGTGTTTGTCGTTGGGGTTTGCTTAAATATAACAAAACCATATGATCCAGGAATAATTTATTTCATGAAGAATGTAATTAAGTTCGAGTTTTCTTTATATAAGTGAGGGTCTGAGATCAGATCTTGGCTCTACCACTTACTTGTAACATACATATTCCAACGAAACTTTCGTACAGAGGTTTCACTGGACATTAAAACAAAAAATGTTTGTTACAGTATCCCAAGTTTGTTTACGTTGTGTTGGTGTTTTCAGCGAAAGCATTTTTTCTCTCTTGGTAACACTCCAGCTGACCTCACGTCCGCGATATAGCTATGCGTCTGTCTGCAGTTTAACCCACAAATCACACATTCAGACGTTTTGTCATTAATTACTTCATTCAAGTTATCAAATAGACTAAAACAAAGGTTTTGTTCTACACTATTATTGGTGCCTACTATGTAATAGCAACAACGTGCAATAGAGAGAATATGTTGAAATTAAATTTACTAACCTGCAATATGGCCCCATGGAACGGGTATTTTGATCTCCTGTATTTCTCTAACTGAGGGCTTTATGGCCAAAGAACTGAAGGCAGCACCAATTCTTCTAAGATGAAATGAACTCAGACACTTAATCATTCTTACTGTCGTATCCAACAACTATGGCGAATTAGATACTGTAAAAAGTCCAGAAACATCATTTAACATTATGAAATATCAGAGACATTTAGAATAGTCACCCTAAATATACAAATCATACAATTAAAGCATGTACGTAAATTAGCAAAGCAGCATACCAACTAAGTGATTTCGCAAGTGCAATTTTTGTCAAGGTTGCATGACTTGCAACATTCTATTTTCTTTTCCTCCTTACAAAAGCAATGGTCTATACCTCTCACGTGTCTGATGAATCCAGATTAAGCAGCTGCTTTAATGTAATACTCCGCAGCCTATCGCTAGTTGGTAATATTGTTGACAGTTTCTACACACTTTATGGGAATGCAGATGTATCCTCACCTGAATTAAAGTTCCGTATCCTACGGCAAAAACAGATTCTTAGAAATGAATAAAAATTCAATCTAAATTAAAGTTTTAGGAAATTATGTAAGTACTTGCAATGCCTAATACCCACTAACAAGTGTCTTATAGAGAATCATTGCCGAATTCAAATAAGGGACATATATTTTCTCAATACGCATAAAAATATTGCCAACTCAAGTGTAATGCGCGAAAACCAGCGAGAAGCAGTGGCGAGAACATTAACAGTGTTGCCAAACCGACAAATGAAAACGTCCTGTTGCTCTCTTGTACTTGTTTACTAATTATATATAACATTAAATTATAATAAAATAGGTTTGCTAGATATTTCGCAGTCTCTTTCTAATTGCTCATTTTTCCCTATATGCATTTTACACTGCATCCTGACATCACTAATAAGTCCAAAAAGCCCTCGACAGCTTCTCCCCTACCAGTAATGAAGATACGATAATTCTGGGGACACTGTCAAATCTGACACTCCAAATAAAAAAATAATTGCAATATGCACACTTCTCACACTATCTTGCATAGTTCAGATACCGCGTAGGAAAACGCACCACTCGGCCTCTCCTTGTTCTCGTCTCTTGGGTAGAACTAGCAGGCTGGTCGTTCTCTTTAACTGTTGGAAGCTGATGGAAAGAGTTATTGTCTGGGTACAAAGTAAATGTAGGTTTTAACCTATCGATGGAGATGTTACCCTTGACTCTTAGAGTGAAATGCTCTTGACGTTTAACAACGGCGAATGGTCCATCGTAAGGAGGTTCGAGTTATTTCTTCACTCTATCAATCCTTATGAACACATGAGAGCAACTGAAGCGATCTTTGTGAATGAACACATTTCTTGCATTGTTGCTACGTGGTGTGTTAGGTCTCAGTTGGTTCATATGTCGTCATAGATCAGCAACAAAGGTAACTGGATTGACATTTGAAGTCTTCTTTTTCAAAGCAGGCTGGTCGTTCTCTTTAACTGTTGGAAGCTGATGGAAAGAGTTATTGTCTGGGTACAAAGTAAATGTAGGTTTTAACCTATCGATGGAGATGTTACCCTTGACTCTTAGAGTGAAATGCTCTTGACGTTTAACAACGGCGAATGGTCCATCGTAAGGAGGTTCGAGTTATTTCTTCACTCTATCAATCCTTATGAACACATGAGAGCAACTGAAGCGATCTTTATGAATGAACACATTTCTTGCATTGTTGCTATGTGGTATGTTAGGTCTCAGTTGGTTCATATGTCGTCATAGATCAGCAACAAAGGTAACTGGATTGACATTTGAAGTCTTCTTTTTCAAAGAATTCGCCAGGCAAACGGATTATAACTCCGTAGGTCATTTCTGCTACTGAACACAGTGTAAACTTCTCTCAGTGCAGCTCTTAAATAAAGGAGGACTGAAGGCCAGAAGGACTGACAGCCAGATATATAGACAATAGCTCTTTATCATATGTGCTGTAGGATCTCTCTACTGGACTTAGCTTCTTACAATAAAAGGCGATGGGTCTCCGGACCATTCCTTCTTTCTGTTGGAGCACTGCACCGATTGCTTGATCCGACGCATCTGTGAACAGTCCAAGTTGAGAGTTGGCACTGGGAAAAGTAAGTAAGGCTGCATCTGCGAGACTTGTCTTGCATTCTTCGAACTGGATTCTAGCCTCCTCTGTCCAATCGATCTTCGTTCGATCATTCTTCTTGGCTCCTTTCAGGTATAATATATAATAACCCAGGTATTCTCCACATACTTCCGTTCTAGTTTGGCTATTAGTTAGTTGAATTTTGTATCTTCCTTAGATATTTTATTTATGGCAAACTGCTCCTCCACCTGGTAGAACCATATATCTGGTTTCTCCGACCAGACTCGGGAAATCTAAGTATTGACCTTACTGATATCACACGTTTTGCCGTCAATCTCACTCCTATTATATCTTTGCCCGTTCGGGTTATGTTCCTCCATTGTACTCCCTCCTGACATCACTAATGAGTCCAAAGAGTTTCTATATTACAACAGTGACCTCTACACATCCCTTAAAAGCATCAGAGCTGCATAAATGTTAAATACATGTTATATACAGGTTATTTTGAAACAACACCGAACGACTATAGCTGTATCATAGTTTATAACTTAACTTGTCCAAATTTTAGTGTCGCAACTTCGATATTCTCTTAGGTATAATTTTATGCCGTATTAAATATTACATTATTTTGTGATTAGGCAGCGTAGGAACCACTGATGTGCGAACCTCAAAAGTTGTTATTGGGACGCACCGCCTGCGGTGCCGTATGTAGTAAAAGTGGGCGTTAAACACTACACATTTCATTTCATTTCACGGAAACAAAAGCATTGCCCCTTGCTCTTTATCAGTGGCTCTAACTTCGCTTTCAGGTAATGGGGTAAAGGGCAGTAAGTTGTGAAAAGTTTGGACAGTTCTAAGGTTGATCATTTTGATATGATCTTAACTGTAGAAAACTTTCAACCAGTTACTTCAAAATCAGCAGTTTACTTTTCAGTTTCAAGATTGCTTTATTTAGTATTATTAAATACAGTCAAATAAAGTGCTGGTCTCATTGCATAAGTTATTTAGTTTTGGTTAACAATTCTTTGATATTGTTCTGCGTTCTTTTTATCATTTAATACTCCTTTCCTCAATCTCACTAACACTAACTTCACTCTAAAAGGTTTGAGTTGCATAAGTCAACCAGATTATTTGATGCCATCGAATGTTATAACGTAATGTTGGAACACGTTAAACACCCATAAACAAAAATGGAAATTTCTTCTAATTTGGTAAACTGTCTTCTTTAACAATGTTCCTCACAGTATGAGCAGTCACGCGACTAGCTTGTGCCATTAATTCTTGACTTTGAACGAAATATGTACTTTAGAAAATGTCTTTGACAACTTTTTGAAAAAGGAATGCACATTAACAAGAATATTTCTAACCTGCTTAGGTACAATCTTACGAGTTGTTTCGCAGTTACTGCAATGAAAACCAGTACTAGGCTTGTTAAGTGGTATATTTACTAACTTTGAAAAGCACGTGTGCACTTTTTTTTGTAATTTACTTCCTCCAACGTTGTCATATTGGACGGTGAATGAATTGGGTGAAATGATACTCAAATGAATCCAGGGTCCATGGAGCTTAGAGTTACGCTACATTCGTCTTGAAAGATAAGGGAAACCCTGGAAAAAACCTTATACAGGTAACTCACTCTGACCAAGATTCGAACTCGGGACCTCTTGAACGTGAGGCAGACATGCTACCATCTACGCTACTGAGGCGGGCGTGTGCACTCTTAAAAGATCACCATTTACTGAATGCAGAGTACAACATGCAACTGTGTGTGCATAGCATAGCAGAGCACGTGTGTGCTTTTCTTCACTCTCAGTTAATGATTCTTTTCTTTTTAGTCAGGCGCCTTATTTTTCCATATCTCCAAACCAAGATGTACCACAAACATGGGGGTTTGGGCAGTCATCCTTAGAGAAAATATTTCTGTAACTCGGGAAAAACAAAATAATTTTGTAATTAGTATGTTTAGAGCGCGCAAAGAAATTAGTCGTATGGTTCGGCAAAGCAAACCAGCATACGTGCTTAACAATACGTCGCACGCACCACATTGACTAGCAGTGATAGACCAGCCACGGCTAACCCCGCTTTTGTTAATTCATATTTCGTAGCTACCTTAAAATAATGTTTTTGTGTACGTACATATAGTGATACAATAGAATACTTTCTCTAATAAACTTTTTTATACAACTTTCTAGTTTAGGAATACTGTACATAATTCTTATACATTTCTTTTGTAAATTTAAAATCGTATTAATAGTGTCAACATATCATTAATTACGTAGCAGTATTAACATGTTTATAAATTTTCGCAAGATTACTTTTTTGCATGTTCAGAGAACGATGCGAACATCTACATATATTCTTCGGCTTAAAGACTACGAGTTTCGGCCTCTCTAATTCCTTGCTATTCTACTACAACCTAATCTTTGTTTGTGACCCAAATCTTCTAATGACATAGATAAAATCATTATTCCAGGCGATGACAGCTTTTCATTGGAGAATAAATCCACAGCTTCTTCATTGAATTCCACCCTTAATGTGGTGTCCTCTCGAATTAGATATGCTTGTCTCACTGACATTCCCTGCTGGATCTTCAATCTTTTTGTGTTTACCCTTTTTATCAGTTCTATAATATTATCTTGTAAATCTCTGAACATCCGGCTAGATACCTTTCGTAGTGTTATTTTGGTACACCAGTTTATCACTAAATTGCTAATCTGCTAATACGTGCGCATACTTAATTGACAGGCTTAGGTGATTTACTTA
This sequence comes from Mantis religiosa, assembly GCA_030765055.1. NCBI lineage: Eukaryota > Metazoa > Arthropoda > Insecta > Mantodea > Mantidae > Mantis > Mantis religiosa. The sequence goes on from CM060958.1 coordinate 119,358,181, forward strand.
GTCAGTGGTCGTCGGAATCCACTTCTTTTCCATTACTGTTTAAATGTTTGACATTATTCTTACGATTTCAGCATTTATACCACCCCAACTCGACCTTTCTGAAACTGTTAGATGTCACTTCACAAAGAATGCCCTCTAACTTAGCCGCTGTTCACACTTTTCAACAATTTCGCATAGACTGCCAATACAATACTATATTCGTCACATTACACTTACATAGTTGAGCAAGTGCTCGTAAATTGGTGACTCGTCAAAACATTAAACCTAGACTTTAAGATCAGAAATAAGTCTACAATATTTACAATACAATACGTTACAAAGTATAATAAAGCAAGAGAATATTAATTATGTACAATATCTAGAGTATATAGTTTTCCTAAATTTGAACAGACACTAAGATACAATTAAGGTCACAGTGCATCATCCATATATTCCTGAATTGAATAGTATGCTTTTTTGGTGAATAAACTTTTGACTGTTTTCTTAAAAGATTTTTGTTTTGGATTTCCCTAACTGTCTGTGGCAATTTATTATATATTTTAATCCCGATATATTGTGGACATTTCTCGAGCAGTGCTAATGTATGAGTAGGGTATTTGATATCACTTTTTCCTCTTGTGTTATGACCATGATGATGTTGATTTTTTTCAAAACTGTTATAATTACTGTGTACATATAGAACTAGATTATACATATAGAGGCAAGGTTGCGTCAGAATTCTTAATATTTTAAAAAGTGGTCTGCAGGATGCTCTATAACTCGAATGTGTCATTATTCGTATGATTTTCTTTTGAATTCGGAAAAGTCTGTTAGAGCCTGTTGCGTTTCCCCATAAAGTTATTCCATATGCAAGTAATGATTGAAAGTAACTGTAATATACGATTTTTCTTGTATCTAAATTTGTAATCTGTGCCAAGCAGGACATGTTGAATTGTTTAGTCCATTTAAGGCGTTCATCTGTAATAACACTAAAAGTTTAGCTTCTTTTGAGGTAGCTGAAGTTAATGAGTTACTTTGTGTGTTTTCTACTGTAGTCTTAAAATGTACAATGTACAGTGTCAAATAGCATGCTTGGGGCTTATTTCTCTTTACCTGTCTCTTATACTTACTTATGGTTGTAAGATTCTGGCACTTGCAAGTGTCGATATTTATATTTGGGAGAAGCGCACGACGCATACTTGAGGGTATATCATTCGACTTCCATCTATATTGCTGAAGCCATCGCCTTGTATCTTGTATTAAAATATATTCAGATTTATTCAGCCCTGCGGGCATTTGTTTTCTAGGACGGGCTTAACCTATTGACAACGCCTTATCAACCTACGGTGTCAAACATTTTCATACTTCAGCTATTACACGTATTAAAATTTACAGCTGATTTCCGAACATGTTAATTCCCAGTCACTTTATACATGCATGACAATAACATAAATATAAACTGGAATGTTGTGTAATTCTTCAATATCTGTAAAGTATGATTAAAACTCATTTAATAAAAACAGTATGAGTGGAAATTAATTGTTATTTCACACTGGCCGTGTGTAGGCTTAAATTGCGGAAACGTAGAGTCAGACTGAAAAATTCAATGCCATAACCGGGATTTGAATCACGGATATTCTGGTTTCCGTCCAGCCGCACTACCATTGTGCTACTATGGCCAACGCGCCGATATGACATTAAATTCTCAAACTGACTCGTATTTTCCCGGTAAACCACTTAGGAGTTCTCATAAACACATGAGACAACTACCTTAATGGTGACTTACCATATTGTAGGTACCTTAAGGCCCGGGCTTTATAGTTAACCACTATTAGGTCAATTAATTGAAATTAATTAATGGAAATTAATTGTTCTTTCACACTGGCCGTGTGTAGGCTTAAATTGCGGAAACGTAGAGTCAGACTGAAAAATTCAATGCCATAACCGGGATTTGAATCACGGATATTCTGGTTTCCGTCCAGCCGCACTACCATTGTGCTACTGTGGCCAACGTGCCGATATGACATTAAATTCTCAAACCGACTCATATTTTCCCGGTAAACCGCTTAGGAGTTCTCATAAACACATGAGACAACTACCTTAATGACGACTTACTATATTGTAAGTACTTTAAGGCCCGGGCTTTATAGTTAACCACTATTAGGTCAATTAATTGAAATTAATTAATGGAAATTAATTGTTCTTTCACACTGGCCGTGTGTAGGCTAAATTGTGGAAACGTAGAGTCAGACTGAAAAATTCAATGCCATAGCCGGGATTTGAACCGCGGATCTTCTGGTTTCCGTCCTGCCATTGTGCTACTATGGTCAACGTGCCGATATGACATTAAATTCTCAAACTGACTCATATTTTCCCGGTAAACCACTTAGGAGTTCTCATAAACACATGAAACAACTACCTTAATTGCGACTTACTATATTGTAAGTACTTTTAAGGCCCGAGCTTTATAATTAACCACTATTAGGTCAATTAAGTATGAGTGCTAATAATGCAGGAATAGGATTGGAAGAATGTGAAGAAAACGCGGAAAAGTTAGAAAGTAAATTATAATTTTAGGAACAGGGTAAATTAATAGTAAACATTACAGGCCTAAATGAAAATATTTTTAGTTAAAATCTATGTAAATGTAGGTAGAAATAAAACAGCAATGAGGTTTCATACTTTCATGAAAGCAAGTATATTCCTTAACTCAGAATGTGATAAAAATACTGTGAAATTGTGCATGCCTTCATGTAATTGTGCTCATGAGACAATGTAAGAGTCATGTATCCAGAAATAAATTATAAGAGAATTATTGAAGTGCCTGGAGCTGAAGGCATTTATAAAAGGCTGAGTGCGCAGAGACTCATTAAAAAGTAATCAGTATAAGCTGGACTATCTGTGTTTAACTAGTTAAATTGTTGTGCTCACCTTTAAATGTTTATTATTTTATCAGGAGGAATATTCATATGTAGTGCTCTGCCGAGTTAAAGCATTCGAAGAAAGGCTTGCAATTTAAAGTGTTGTATTTTGAATGTGTTGAAAAATATTGTAATAGTAAACTCATTTGTATGACCTCTTCATGAGTGTATCATCTAAATGGGACGAATTAAAATGGTTTCACTGTGATTTCCTTCACAAGACAAGTTACAAAATTGGCAACAGATATAAAGTCGAACAATATCCACCGGCCAACCGACCGACCTAGTGCTGGCAAGCTATGCATGGCTTGTGGCACAGCTTGAATGTATTTTTCTGTGTGCTTAACTTCAGCAGAGTTTAACCGCAGAGAGCCACGTTTAATTCGGGATTTTGTGCATAGTATTATTGGATTTAAGTAGAAAGAGGTTTATATGGTAATGTTACACTCCTCTGGGGTATGATATTGTGCAAAACACATTGCATCCTGGTGGGTGTGATTATATTAGTCTAGACATTCATTGGCTTAGGATAGAGTTCAGCCCTACACTGGATTAGATGCGAAGCCTTTCCTGCTATGAGGAGTTGCTTCGGTGTTACCTTGGATGCCCATAAGCCGTGCGGGTTACCCAATATATTCTAAACCGGCTCCTTGTGGGGTTCGAACATTAGGTGTCGGATAAGGCAAAAGTCTTGGAATCTGATGAATGAAAGCAATCAGACGTATAAAACAGATAACTGTTTATACAGGCATGAGCAAATTGGTATCTAAAACCAACCAGTCCTCTCAATATAGCAAGAAATATACCCCTCTAAATAAATTAAATTCAAATTGTGTCCGTCCTAACAGATATTCTCATTTAAGGAGAAGTTAGCCCCACATATTTATATACAGAAACTCTTCCTAAATCTCCTTAATTAAAAGTTGGGTAAAGCACAGACTTACAGAAGAAGCATTCTGAATGAGAGGACGACATATATTCTTAATCCAGGAGTGTCACAATATGAACGTTACTCTTACACATTTTCTAAAATACCGAAAACTGGAAAATTATTGACGTTATGAATCCCTAGTTGAGTTTATCCTTCAAATCGTCATCGTCATCATCATCATCATCATCATTAATTATTATTACATACCCTTAGTATAAAATAATTCTGATATGTATACATTTTGTAAATATTTTAAATAGCTTTTGACGTCAGGCATTCTGTATGAGTCTATCAAGGCCCATAAACTACTCCACTACTACTGCTACTACTACTACAACTACTACTACATAACTACTACCACAACTACTACTACATAACTACTACTACTACTACATAAATACTACTACATAACTACTACTACTACTACTGCTACTACTACTACTACTACTACTACTACTACTACTACTACTACTACCACTACTTTTAACTTCCGTTGAAACTGGCTAAGCACTATCTGAGACCGAGGTGCAAAAGAATTATTGTGACAAAATGAAAAGAGGAAGTTGCATCAAACTCCCCTTATTTCTCGCTAGAACCGTTAGCCTAATGACAATGTACAGTCACTACAATTACACAGAGTAAGCACATCAGTGTGATATAATGTTCCTTTATGCTTCTGTTTCACGCCAAAACTTGTGCTGCTCGAACTTCTCACATTCAATTAATTATCGTAGACCTGTAGACGGCACTGTTGTGATATAGAAACTCCTTCTGCTGAGCTCTTGCTATTTCTTGATAATCAATCACCGTAATTTCGTTTAGTCGTGACAACGCATCAGCAATTATATTATCTTTCCCACTAACATGCCGAATGTCTGTAGTGTAATACCATATGTACTGAAGCTGTGTGTAGTGAAGCTATCGAGGAGAAGCCTTCTCGTTCTTCTGCTTGAATACATAGATCAATTTATGATCCGTAAAAACGTAAAAAGGTCTTGCTTCCAACAGATGCTTGAAATTTTCACAGCCAGGTATATAGACAATAGTTCTTTATCACATGTGCTGTAGGATCTCTCTACTGGACTTAGCTTCTTACAATAAAAGGCGATGGGTCTCCAGACCATTCCTTCTTTCTGTTGGAGCACTGCACCGATTGCTTGATCCGACGCATCTGTGAACAGTCCAAGTTGAGAGTTGGCACTGGGAAAAGTAAGTAAGGCTGCATCTGCGAGACTTGTCTTGCATTCTTCGAACTGTATTCTAGCCTCCTCTGTCCAATCGATCTTCGTTCGATCATTCTTCTTGGCTCCTTTGAGGTAATCATGGAGGATTGCTTGCATCTGTGCTGCATTCTTTATATACTTGCGGTAGATATTTATAACACCCAAAAAAGTACAAAGTTCACAAACAGTTTCCGGTAGTTTAAAATCTGTTATAGCCTTAACTTCCTCTGCAATTGGCTTAGAACCTTGAGGTGTTATGAGGTAACCCAAAAGTTCAAGTTCCTGAACACCGATTACAGACTTCGCAACATTTATTCTTAAACCAAATTTAGCTGGTCTGCCAAACACAAGTTTTAGATGTTCATAATGTTCTTCCTCGGACTTTGATGCCACCAGAATATCGTAAAGATACGGGAATACAAATTCCAGACCTCGTAACACTTGGTTAATAAAGTTGATGGGCCATTGCGTAAACTAAAACTCATGATATGGAATTCAAACAAACTAAATAGGTTGATTATGGCAGTTTTAGGTTTATCTTCTTTCGCTACTGGAATCTGGAAGAATGCCTTAAATAAGTCTATTTTGGAAAAGAATTTTGCATCTCCTAGAAAGCTTGAGAAGCCACCTATCCTAGGAAAAGTGCATCTGTCTGGAACGGTACTGTCATTTATACGCCTGTAGTCTCCACATGGTCGTAAGGGACTATCCTTTTTCGTGACCATATGAAGTGGACTTGTCCATTCCGACTTTGATGGTCGAATGATGTTGTCCAACATGAACTCGAATTCCTGTTTGGCCTGAGAGAGTCGTTGTGGATCTAATTGCCAGGTCTTGAATAGACTGGCGGTCCCTTAGTCGAAATATAATACCTTTGACTGTGGTTGACTTCACTAGGCACTAACGTTGATTTTGTGATGCCAGGATACTGTTGAAACAACTCTGAAAACCTAATGGTTCTGCACACAGTACTCATCTAATCATTGTTTGATACGGTCGTTACTTCACCTGGAGTAATACCATCAACTAATCTCCTTTGTTTGATATTGACCAATAAATTGAATTCATTTAGAAAATCAGTTCCAGGTATTCCTTTCTTTACATCAGCAAAAATAAATGGCCATCAAAACATTCGGTGTAAGCCAAGGTCAAGGTTCAAAACTTTCACTCCTCCAGTTGAAATTGAGGTTTCATTCGCAGCACATAATTTAAAACTGTTGTCCAGCACTTTTCGATGCTGGAATAATGGAAACACCTGCACCACTGTCGACAAGAAACCACGAGTCGGACTTTTTATCTCGTAGGAATAAACGCTGTTGGCGGCTCCTGTCCTGATTCTCAGCAGCAGAACCTGCCACTACAT